>PVJO010020761.1:0-31360 GCA_004026905.1 Hystrix cristata
AAAAAGGACAAACTAGAGTCATTCATATATAAATGGATGTTCCTTGAGAACATACTCTTAAGTGAAATAAATCAGACACTCATGAGCACACATCGAATTGTTTCTCTGATATGAGAAACCATAACTGTAAATAAGGACAAAGAGGTGTAATAGATATTATATAAAAGGAGGATGGTGTACAGAGGAGAGGAGTACTAGAAGGAAAGAAGGGGAAAAGCAGAAAGGCAACAGGGGAGAGAGGGGAATGGGAAAATATGGAAAATGATGAATGAACCTGCTGTAAATAGGGAGGGAGGGTGCAGAGGGGAGGGGGGAAGAGGAGGGAGAACCAAGATACATCATGTATAGGTACAGAATAAATGTAATGAATGTGACCATTGTATGTAGAATGTACCAATACATGTTCTTGGTTTAAAATAAAATTTAAAAAAATAATAATAATACCAGGGGTTGGGGATTTAGCTTAGTGGTAGACCACTTGCCTAGCAAGCACAAGGCCCTGAGTTCAATCCCCAGCACCCAAAAATAAATAAATAAATAAATAAAATAGTCAAAACAATTCTAAAAATGAAAAAAGGACATATAATCTGATTTCAAAAGTTAACTCTACTATAATCAAACTAGAGTAGTATTGGCCATAAACATAAACATGTAGATCAATGGGACAGAATGAGTCCAGAAAAATACTCATCCATATATAGCCAATCTCTGTTCAATAACAAAGGGTGCTAGAACTACTGGACATCCATATGGAGAAGAGGGAGTCTCAACCCTTCATTATTCACAAAAATTAATCTGAAATAGGTCACAAATCTAAACAAAAAAGTAAAATATAAAATTTCTAGGGGCTAGGTATTTAGCTCAGTGGTTAGAGTGCTTGCCTTGCAAGCACAAGGCCCTGAGTTCAATCACCAGCACCAAAAAAAAAATTTTTTTTCCTAGAAGAAAATATTCAAAATACATACATCTGATATGGGACTTCTATGTACAATAAATCTTTAAAACTCTTATAACTCACCAAAAGGAAGACCAATAATCCAGTTATGGACAAAATATTTGAACAGAGATTTCACGAAAAGAGATAAAGAGAATGCCAAAAAAGCTTATATAAGGTGCTCCATGTCTTCAGTCATAAAGGAAGTGAAATTAAAGACCACAAACCACTGTGTCTCCACTCCAAATTTTAAAAACCTGACAATATCAAGTGTTAGAGAGAATGTAGAGTAATTGGAACTCTCAGACATTACTGGGAGAAATGTATATCAACATAGACACTTTGATGAGCTGTTGGGTAGTTTCTTAGAAAGTTCAACATATAATTCCCATCTGAATCAGAAATTCTTCTCTCAGTTATCTTTTCAAAAAAATACCTACACTCCCATTTATAATATTAAGAATTGTACACAAATGTTTATAGCAGCTTTAGTCATAATAATAGCTAAAAAATGAAAATAATCTAAATGAAATTTTTTAAAAACTACTGTTCCATGCAACAATAGAGATGAATCTCTAACACTTTATGCTGGAGGGGGCTAACACAAGAATACCCATATCATAATCCCATTCATTTGAAATTGTAAGGAAAGACAAATCTATTCTGTAATGATAGAAAGATCAAAGGTTCCCTAGGACTGGGGGTTAGAGATGAAAATTGATGGAAAAGAGAATGGGGGACCATTTAAATGGTCTATATTTTTATTATGTATGTATTTGTCAAAGTTCATGAAAAGATTGTATTATATATAAATTATACATCAATAAAGGTAATTTTGGTTACAAGTTAACATTTTTTACATATCTGAGTACATTTTTACACTGTTGGTATAATTTAAAAGAAGCAATGAATATGAAGTTTTGAGTAATAAGACCTAGTATTTATTATTTACTCTTTGCCAGTATCTGTGCTCAGCATTTTAAAAGAATTTTCTCGTTTAATTTTCCAATAAAACCAATGGTCAAAGCTTCATTTCTTTTCCCACTTTACAGATGAGGAAAATGAGACTTAGAATTGTCAACGGTTAATAAGCGGCATGGTTATCTTGGAAAGTCAGATCCATACATCTTCAAAGTAGCCCATCCTCTCAGTACTGCACTATGCTTTATCCCCAAGGAGGAGGACACTGTACCACAGCACAGGAGAATATTCTTAATAAGATGCCAACAAAGAGGATTTGTCAACAAGCAAGTTTGTCACCTGGGTGGAATAGGAACCTAACAATAAATCATCAAGAAGTTTTTCAGGGACCACTAATGTCAACAGACCATCACATCTAAACTGATGAAGCAGCAAATGTAATTATTGCACCAGGAAGATTCCAGTTTAAGATACTGGTTAATCTCAGAGGTACAAAAGTCTTTGTTAATATTCGCATTTAAGAAAGGAAATTAACTAACGAAGACAGGAAGACACTGGGAAAAATAAAATATATACTGTCTTCTCACACTTTTCTTGTCTTATTTACCAGAATGATTATGTTTCTGGCTAACACTAATTTACAAGTGAATTCTTTCACATGTTCCAGGAACAGATAGTATCATACTAAGTACATAAAAAAGAAATGGAAACAATCTAGTTAATTGTGGAGAAGCAAATATAGTCTGAGTACCAAAACTACAAAAAAAGAATACACACACAAAAAATCTTCTTTTGGAAAGGGAAAGGCAAGCAAAAGGAAAGGAAAGGAAACTTCAGAAAACTTTTAGATAAAAATAAAAGAGTGAAATTACCTACAAAATATTAGCAAATATAATTCAAAAAAATAGTCATTTAAGGTTACTAGAGAGAAGTAAACAAGGGAAGCAAGAATAGCCCAATAATGAGAAATTTACTAATATAATATGCTATAACAAAAAAGCAAAACAAAAAGATCCACAAATTTCCACTTAATAATTTGCTCCAAATTATTTTCTTATACTAATACATGGGTATTTGGAAGTTACTGAGATTCCTTCTTTGAATAAAGGAGGCTATCAATTTATACAAAACAAAAGCAAGGGGAAACCTGAATACACCTCCTAGCTTCACTTGCTTTTAGTTACTTGCTTTCAGTTGACTTTAAAAATTATAATTTGGAGGTCACACAGCTGAGCAATATGGTACTAGTCTCCCACTAACATTTGCTGTAGATAGCATCATAACGCAGGTTATGATGATAACACTTACCTATATTACTTTTCAAGGACCTGAAGTCCACTTCTTTTTTTTTTTTTTTTTTTTTGGTACCAGGAATCGAACTCAGGGCCTCATGCTTGCGAGGCAAGCACTCTAACCAAGTCCACTTCTGTTGAAATGAATGATTCTTCCATGGGCCAGCACAGGCGTCCATTGGGTGACCTTTCTGACAGTAGAGGATCAAAAACTCCACCCTTAGACACTGCTAATGCTGCCACTTTCTGAACATGTATTTATGAAGAGCCATGAAGTTTGATTATATATGCACAGACCACTAATTGTTTTACTTCTAGTCACTTACAGGGGTCCCCAACTCTCTGGTATGGACCAATACTAGTCCATGGACTATTAGAAACCAAGTCACACAGCATAAGGTGAGCAGCAGGTGAAAGAGTGAAACTTCATCTGTATTTATAGCTGCTCCCGATACCATCTGAGCTCTACCGTCTGTCAGATGAGAGGCAGCTTTAGATTCTCACAGGAGCATGAACCCTACTGTGAATTGTGTATGTGAGCGATCCAGTTTCTGTGCTTCTTATGAGAATCAAATGCCTAATGATTTGAGGTGGAGCTGAGGCAGTGATGCTAGCACTGGGAAGCAGCTGCAAATACAGATTACATTAGCAGAGAGGTCTGACCGCATGGAGACCATAATAAATTAACTGCTTGCAGACCCATATCAAAACCCTATCAGCAAGAGGCAAGTGACAATTAAGCTGAATCTGGTGGCAGTCTTTAAGTCAGAATCTGAATTTATTTCAGTAGAAGTGCGGCCTACCCATTATTTTACTTACTGCTTCCATCCATGTCTCTTTCCTATACTGCACACTTGTCTCGGTCACAGATTTGGTAGCCCCACAAGCTAATCCTAGTCAAAATGAGAAAAAAACAAATGTGACTAGAGAGCTTCTTTGTAATTGGTGAAAGACTCAACAATGAGAGAGCAGAAGACTCCAAGACTGACAAGAAAAAAAAAGCTGTATGTAAAAGAAAGTACAAAGAGTCCTACTTAAAGTATAGGTTCACTGATTCATATTCTCCAAGTCTGCTTTGTATAGTATGTGATGACTGGCTATTCAACAAAGCCATGAAACCTTCAAAACTGCTTCACTATATGGAGACCCTATATTAAAAGAGAAGCCTTCCAAGTTTTTCAAAAGAAAAAAAATCATGAACACAAACAACAGAAGCAATGAATGAAGGCTTTCAAGGTTTTCAAACATGTCTACACTGAAAGCATCAATCTTAGTAACTAACTGCATTGCTAATGCTAAGAAGTCCTTTACTATTGATAGAGTTGATCTTGCCTGCTGCTAAGGACAACTGACATGAACTTTAAGGAAAGGCTGCAGTTCAAAAGGTGGCATGTGTTCCTCTTTCAACTAGCACCATAACCAGATGAACTGATAACATAGTAGAGGATATTGAGCACAACTGTTAGAAAAGATTAATGAGTCACTGTGGAATGCAATCCAGGTTGACCAGTCTACTGATCTTGACAATAAGACAACAAAGCTTGTTTTTGAGTGATCCATATTTCAGGAGGATGTGCCTGAAGGTGTGTAATGTGCACTTTTGCTGCCCAGCAATGCCACTAAAGAACTATTCAAGTATTTGAATGATTATATATCAGGAAAACTGAATTAGTCATTTTGCGTCATAGATGGAGAGGTTGTCATGACTGGATGGCTTTCTGGTTTCTCTACTGAGGTCAAAGAGCTTGCTTCTGAGTGTGAGGCTATGCACTGTGTCATCCACAGGGAAGCCAGAATATGTCACCTGATCTTAACAACATTTTGCAGAATATGATTAAAATTATCACTCTCATTAAAGTACATGCCTTTAACCCAGGTCCATTCACACAGCTCTGTGAGGAGATGGACACAGGGCACACATGTTTTCTCTTTCACATAAAAGTGAGTTGGCTTTTTAAAGGTAGATCACTGACCAGGGCTTTTGAGTTATGAAAGCAGCTCCAGAGATTACTTTTAGAAAACTGTCACCACTGGCAACATATTTCAGTAATACAGAATGAGTGGCAGAACTTGCTGATGTGACATATTAGACTTGCTCAACAAACTCAATCTGTCACTTCACTAGAAAATTAGAACTGTGTTCAAGTTGGGAGATAAAGTGGTTGCATTCAGAACCAAACTGGAATTACAGGGCAACAACTGAATATTGGGATACTGACATGTTTCAGAGATTATGAAAGAGACTGAGCCAGGGCCTTCCTTCTCCCAGTTGGTACATGATTACCTTTTTAAGTCTGCTTTCAAAAGAGTCTGAGCATTACTTCCCAGCCACAAAAGATCACCAACCTTGGAAGTAAGGGATTCATAACCCATTTGTGAATAAGCCAGGTGAATCAACTTGGTCCATGCTTGAAGAGAAGCAACTGCTTCAGACTGCAAATGACAGTGGCCTTAAAAGTATGTTTGAGGCAACTTCAGATCTTTATATGTTCTGGATTAAAGTTGAGGCAGAATATCTTGAGCTTGCCACAAAAGCACTGAACTAGCTATTTCTGTTTGCAACATCCCATCTTTGTGAAGCAGGGTTTTCTGCCATGACAGCAACCAAAATAAGACTATGGAGTAGACTGGACATAAGCAACACATTTTAGGTGACACTATCTTCTATCGCCCCCAGATTGCACCATCTAGATGCAGGGGGAAAGCCCAGGTCTCCCACTGATTCTGCAGTGAGCTGTATACAATGAGCTGCATAATTATTTTATTTTCTATTATAGTGTATTAATACTGAAGTGCACAATAAATGTGATGTGCTTGAATCATCCTGAAATCATCTTCCCCAACACAGTCTGTGGAAAAATTGTCTTCCACAAAACCAGTCCCTAATGCCAAAAATTTGAGGACCACTACCTTAAATCACTCTGCTTCTTTAACCTACATGTACCGCTAAACTCTCTCCTCCAGGAGATGGATTTAAGACTTGAGTTTCCTGTCTCCATACCTGACTGCCTTGTGAGTAAACTCTCTCTCTTTTGGAAAACTCACTGTTCAGTGACTGGCATAGTATTCAGTTGGCAAAATGGCCTGGTTTGGTAACAAAAGTATCAAATATAGTGGTATTATTCACAAATTTAATTTGTTTTATCATTTTGGGGAAGATGGCTGCATTTGTATTTGTGTGGGGAAGATGGCTGTGGTTGTGTTTGTCACCAGATGTGGAGTTTGTGAACAGAAGCAAAATTTTGTCCAACACTTTTGTTTGAGAACCGAACTGTTTGCAAACAGAAGCATTCATGAACCAAGGTAATACTATATATTTATAACATCATAGCATCGATAAATAAAACTCTACAGATGCCAAAAAGGCATCTGATAAAATTAACCTCCACCTTGATTTTGTTAGAAGCTTATAATTGGAACAAAAAAGAGGAAAGATTCTGAAGTTAAACAGATGCAAGTTCAAATAAAAATACCACCGTTTGGAGACATATAGAAGAAGCAAGGAAGTTACAGTGAGAGGTCACAACTGTCCAAAGCCAGTTCTGAATTTCTATGAAGCAAACTTCTTCGCAAATGTCATGGATGTGACTGCAAGGCAGAATTTCACTGAACCCACTGCTACTCGAGCTCAGAGCTGGCCAGTTGCTCTAAATGGATTGGATATGGTGGGAGTGGCCCAGACTGGATCTGGGAAGACATTGTTTTATTTGCTGCCTACCATCATCCACATCAATCATCAGCCATTCCTAGAGAGAGGTGATGGACCTATTTGTTTGGTGCTGGCACCAACTCGGGAACTAGCCCAACAAGTGCAGCAAGTAGCTACTGAATACTGTAGAGCTTGTTGCTTGAAGTCTACTTGCATCTATGGTGGTGCTCCCAAGGGACCACAGATACGTGATTTGGAGAGAGGTGTGGAAATCTGTATTGCAACACCTGGAAGACTGATTGACTTTTTAGAATGTGGCAAAACCAATCAGAGAAGAACAACCTACCTTGTCCTTGATGAAGCAGATAGAATGCTTGATATGGGCTTTGAACCCCAAATAAGGAAGATTGTGGATCAGATAAGACCTCATAGGCAAACCTTAATGTGGAGTGGAACTTGGCCAAAAGAAGTAAGACAACTCGCTGAAGATTTCCTGAAAGACTATATTCATATAAACACTGGTGCACTAGAACTGAGTGCAAATCACAACGTTCTTCAGATTGTGGATGTATGTCATGATGTAGAAAAGGATGAAAAGCTTATTCGTCTAATGGAAGAGATCATGAGCGAGAAGGAGAATAAAACCATTGTTTTTGTTGAAACTAAAAGAAGAAGTGATGACCTTAGCAGAAAAATGAGGAGAGATGGGTGGCCTGCCATGGGTATCCATGGTGACAAGAGTCAACAGAAACGTGACTGGGTTCTAAATGAATTCAAACATGGAAAAGCTCCTATTCTGATTGCTACAGATGTGGCCTCCAGAGGGCTAGATGTGGAAGATGTGAAATTTGTCATTAATTATGACTACCCTAACTCCTCAGAGGCTTATATTCATCGAATTGGAAGAACTGCTCGCAGTACCAAAATAGGCACGGCATACACTTTCTTTACACCTAATAACATAAAGCAAGTGAGCGACCTTATCTCTGTGCTTCGTGAAGCTAACCAAACAATTAATCCCAAGTTGCTTCAGCTGGTCGAAGACAGAGGTTCAGGTCGTTCCAGGGGTAGAGGAGGCATGAAGGATGACCGCCAGGACAGATATTCTGTGGGCAAAAGGGGTGGACTTAATACCTTTAGAGACAGGGAAAATTATGACAGAGGTTACTCTAGTCTGCTTAAGAGAGATTTTGGGGCAAAAACTCAGAATGGTGTTTACAGTGCTGCAAATTACACCAATGGGAGCTTTGGAAGTAATTTTGTGTCTGCTGGTATACAGACCAGCATTAGGACTGGTAATCCAACAGGGACTTACCAGAATGGTTATGATAGCACTCAGCAATATGGAAGTAATGTTGCAAACATGCACAATGGTATGAATCAACAGGCATATGCATATCCTGCTACTGCAGCTGCACCTGTGATTGGCTATCCAATGCCAAAAGCATATTCTCAATAAGACTTTAGAAGTATATGTAAATGTTTGTTTTTCATAATTGCTCTTTATATTGTGTGTTATCAGACAAGATAGTTATTTAAGAAACATGGGAAATGCAGAAATGACTGCAGTGCAGCAGTAATTATGGTGCACTTTTTCGCTATTTAAATTGGATATTTCTCTACATTCCTGAAACAATTTTTAGGTTTTTTTTGGTACTAGACAATGCAGGCAGTGTTTTCACAAAAGTAACTGTACAGTTTGAAATACAATAAATGAAGGCAATGCATGGCCTTCCAATAAAAGATATTTGAAGACTGAAAAAAAAAATGACACCACAAAGCACCCAATAAACAGAAACTTTTTTATATCAAACCAACAACCAGTCTCACACTTAATAAAGAAATTCTAGTTACGATTAACAGAAAACAAAGATGATTTTTATTTCCCATACTTTGTGTTATTTTTACAGAACAAATGAAAATTATAAGTGTAATAAAGAAAAAGACAAAATTACCATGTTTTGCAGGTACTTAACTACCTTAAATGTTCAGATAATAGAATTCTAGTAGAACTAAGAGCTTAGAAAAATGGCCAGATATAACATAAATATTTTTAAAATCAACAGCATTCCTACATAGTGGTCTAGTTAGATGTCATCATTTTTAAATGTAATTTATTTACCATAGAAACATCAAAAATTTCAAAGAGAAAATTCCCAATAGAAATATCCATATCATGAAAAATGCAAATATTTATAGAAAATATTTGAATAATGAAAATCTAAATTGTCATAAAGATATAAAGACTTCCAAAATTCATATTTGTTTTTAGCATTTCAACAGGATTGAGCAGGAATATTGTAAAAGCGATCTGAAAGAATAAGTAGGCAGAATATCAAGTAGAAATTTGTAAGTGAGTTTTAGAGCTTGATACTTATAAACTGTCAGTAATGTGCTCAATCAATTATAAAATTAAGGTAAATTTTGTTACATAAAAATAAATAAAAGGCTCACAGTCCTAGAATTAAACAGAATTAGCCCTTGTGACACCTAAAATTAGAAAGTATGATATTGCAGTTATCATAAATCAGCAGAAAGGAGAAATGCTTTAAAATGAAGTTTAGAAAATGAAATTGAAAAGGAAAGCAATAGGAAACATTTTCTTTGATACACCTAAAATAATCTCCAGATGTATGAAAATTGAGGAGTTAAAACTCATAGCATAGAAAAACTGAAAAATCTCTCAGGCAAGTGAAGGAATTCCTAAGCTCAAAAGCAACGAAGGAACAAAAGATCAATAGCTCTATTATATTAAAAAATGGATATTTGAGAAACCCAAAATATAAATAAAATGCAAAATAAAAGACAATAGGAAATAGTGCAATAGATTTTTAGCATATGGGAAGGAAATCAAGAGATGGGGGGTGGGGCAAGGGAAGGGAGGGAAAGGAAATCTTTTTAAAAGGGCAGGAGGGAATTGTGAAGTGTTGTGCATTGCATCAAGTCCCTACAAGGAATGTGATCATTATGCATTACAAATATATATGTAAAAAAAAATATATATATATATATATAGTATATGTGAAAAAGTTCAAGAGATACAGGGAGGGGGAGGGAAGAAAGGGGAAGGAGATAAAAAACAAGAATTAAGATATGTCATGTACATGTACCAACACCCCAGAATCACTGTAATCATTACGTACTACAAAAACATACCAATAGAAAAATAATAAAACAAAGAAAAATTGGAAACTTCTCCTAATTAAAAAAAATCAAAATTAAAAGCATAAACTGAAAACTTTTAGCTTATATAGTAAATGAGTATCTTTATAACTTATAGTGTTTATATGTACAATAAGGTTATTATGTTATTTATGCTAATTTTTAACAACAATGGTTATAATAGTCTATCAATAGACAATCCACAAAAGAAAATACAGCTAAAAAATGGATATTGGGAAATGTTCCAATAGAAATTAAAGAAATACAAAATAAAACCACAATAAAGTACTATTCTTGTCATGAAATTAGCAAGTGTATGTTGACTAATATTCCTTCCACACTGGCAACGATATTTTAAACCTGTTATTTTTATGCTCCTGTTGAAAATACAAATTGGCATAACCATTTTGAAAATATTTCTCAAAGGCCTTATATCCATTCATTGTCTTTGACCCAATAATTCCATTTCGAGAAATTTCTCAAGAAATACAGGCAAAGTTTTATGTACAAAGGTATTCATTAGACTATTAATTATAATAGCAACAATTGGAAAAAATCTTAAATGCCCAATAATAATAAAAACCCTATACGTAAACTACAGTTATACCAACTGAATAGAATAATAAACAGGTATTGCAAATGATGAATAAAGCAGTTAAACATGTTATCTTCAGGAAATTGTAAAGAAGTTTTATATTGTACTTAATGCATTTCTACAGGCTTGAATTTGTTGTACTTCTTGTTACAATAATAAAAAGAATGATATTACCATTTTGGAAAAATAATTGAAGTGATGGTTATGAAGATGATAATAATAACAGAGGAACACAGCTGTTTTCCTTAGGGAAAGCAAACATCTGGAATGAAGTACCCGTTGGCACTAATAGTGGATATGTTTATTAGGAGAATATAGATGATTTTTTTGTGTTTTCCAAGCTGTCTTTATTGAATTTAGCAAACATTTATTTACTGAGATTCTATGATAAAGACCCTGAATTAGGATAAAGATGTAAACAGTATTGCTATGTTTGTCATAAATGTGTATGAATTATTTCTATAACATTCAGTCATTTTCTCCCTGCAAAAGAGTTCTCAGGGAAAACTATGTGATGAATCACCAAACAACTAGCTAAGAATTTATTATTGTGCAAGCTTTTGTGGTACAAAATTGTAAAATACATTTTCAAACATGTAAGAGAAAATACTATTGAGATTTAATAATTTTGGATTACAATAACAACTTCCAAACATCCAATCACTCTATCAAATGGGAGAAAAGAAACTTCTTTGTTCCCTTAAATCCCTGAGATTTAAAAACTTACCATAAGCACAGAAACTGACAGTGAAATTTTTGCAACGCTAGGTAGCTCCATTTAGTAAATATACACTCTCAGAAGTGAGTTTGAATGTATTCAGAGATTGGAATAAAAGATTGACCAGATTAACGTCTCCTAGCAGAGAAGCAATTTCTTTTGCTATCTTTCCTCATTCATTTGTTGAATTAAATGAGCTGATGTATATAAAGCACTTCTGAAAGTGTCTAGCATATCGTAAGCTCTCCACAAAGTTAAATATTATTTTGAATAGTTAAATATTTCTGAGCAACTACTATGTACCTGGCATATTGTCACACTATTAAACTAAGCATGCACATAGTCACAGCTACTTGACAAGCTGAAGCAGGAGGACAGCTTGAACTCATGAGTTCCAGTTCTGTCTAGGCAATATAGCAAGATCCTGTCTCCAAGAAAAATGAAAATAAAAATCCAAGAAGCTGAAGAATAGCTGTGAAGAACAGAAAATTCTCAATGTTTCCCTTCAGCAAATTCCCAGGCACACATCAGATCTCCATGATCTGTAACGAAATGGGGGCAGCATATCCACACCATCGAAGAGAAAAGAGAAATACTGCCTTTCCTTTGGGTTTTGAAGACAAGAGTAGATTCTTGGTGGTGGTGTTATTAGCTGTTCACAGTCAATCAAAAAAAGATAGTTAGGAATAAATGTGTAAAAGGCAAGGACGTAACGGAAGGATGGTGATGTCTCTGGAAATAACATGGGAGAGTTCAGTGGCTGAGATACGAGGGAGCTGAGGACAGAGCTGGTATTGCATCTATGTGGATTTCCCACCCAGCACTCCGTTAACTCCCCTCGTGACCTCTCCAAAGACATCTCCTAATTGACACCTGCTAATGCTGAGTGTCAGCTCACACAAGGGACGTGGCATTCTCCAAGAATGCCATTCACAGAGAGAAGAAAGGGAATTTAAAGAAATCACTTCAAAACTGCTACTGGGATTGAACAAAGAGCAGCTTTGTTAATGAAAACAACTTCAAATGTCACAGAAGAATAAATACAAATCATAGAATCTAATTTCTGGGAGGAAATAGATCCAGTCAGTCAGTTCAACATCTTAACCATCAATATTTATAAAGAGCTGCCACCCTTCTTCCAAAATATTCTTCTAACCAGGTAAATACAAATATACTTAATTGATAAGAAAATCAAACGTTCTGATCAGCACCACAGGAGGTGGCTTTGTGTTTGGACAGACATAGAAATCAAAATTTGAAACAGAACTATTAAAAATGCTTGAACAATGTGTGTCAGCTTTGTGTTTCCTTTTTTTACTACACTGCAAGTTGCTTAGGGGAATACTGTATGTGTTTCCTACGTCAATAGATTTCTAGGTGTCTAGTTTCAGTTTAGCATGTATTTCTCCAATATGTCATCCAATGAAGCCTGGAGGTGGGGGAGACAGCTGCTAAGGCAACTTCCCCACAGCTTTGGAAGGGAGGCCCCACGCCTACCAGGGGTGTTCCTGGGCCTTCTTCAGCTACAACGAGGAACAGTATTTTTTAAGAAAACAGAAGGACTTGATCTTTTTGATTCCTCAGGCAGATTTCTGAAGCCACGGCCCTGCATTTTCTAACTAATATTATAAATAAAACATTAATCATTATTAACTCTGCCTTTAAAAAAAGAAAGCTCTGCTAGAGACCAATCCACATTCTTCTGGGCCCAATTCAGAAGTGTTTACTCTTGAGGAAAATGCTTTGTTCCCTTCACTGAGATTTTCTCACCCAGGTAAAACCCTCCTCCAGTATCTCCAAAGTTGGAAAATGCCTTCACTGTCACAAACGACAAAGTCAAATATACTTGAGTAAAATGAAACCTTGGCTTAAGCTGCCAAGCAAAGCAGTGTCTTGTATTATTTAATAGTGTGTGTACCTCAGCTACGTTCTAAGTATCAGTGTGACTGTCCGACAACCTCTTTAAGTCAGTATTATTTCAACATACAAGTCACATCATTCTACCAACTGCTATTCACACCTGGGCATTACTATAGGGAGGCAAAGAATGTCCCTCAGGAGACATTCAAAAAGTACCCACTCAGCTTTCTGGTCATCAAGTAAGTGATACTCTTCCCTGAAGATCATTCAGAAACAACAGTGATCACTAGGGACTTGTGCCCAATCTACCTAACAATTGGGACTTTGGTACTAACTAGCTCAATCCATTATTGATAAAGAAACTGCTCATTAATACAGCCCCTCCAGGTGATATTAGTCTTTGCGCAGCAAAAATCATTAGGCAGCGTCAGAAATGGTGACAAATCTGAAATTACACACACATGTGCTCCTTAGTAGTAGACAAGGGCCACTCATTTCTTCTTAGGAATGTAAAAAAGATGAGCATGCATAAAGAAATAATCCAGAGTGAGCACATTGATTAATCAGACTCTGCAGCCCTCCAAAGAGACAAGATGACTAAACTTACATCAACGCCCTCTGTGCACTTTCTTCAGGGCAGTAGAATTCAAACCCTCGCCCTGCAGCAGAACAGTTTGGCTAATTTCAATTACTAGTATCTTGACCTTAACAATGACTCAGAAAAGATGAAGGCTAAAGGAAAGGGACAGATGAAACAGAAAAACACAGCCACAAACAAAACGGCTTGAATTTCTAATTCAGCAAGTATGAATGATTATTGTATTTTATATTGGTGTCTTGCTTTATTATAATATAATAAATATATTATCCTATATTTGATCCTCACAACAGCTTACTTGATATATTAGAGCATACTATGCCAATCATGAAATATATGCAGCAAGAGGAAGGAATGAGTAGAACAAATGACATGGAAATATATTTATGATATATTGAGTACAAAATGCTAGTTTCAAAACAGAATTGATTGCTTGGTCTCATTTTTGTAAAAAATATTATACCTCCATATACATATATATGGAAAAGTGCAAATTAATGGTAGTCTCTGTGTTGTGATTTTTATTTTTCCTCTTTATTTTCTGATACTTCTGCAATGAACATGTACTACATTTGTGACCAGTAAGAAATAGGTATATATGATGAGAAGAGTGGTCACCTTTTTTTTCTTTAAAGAGATGGAGCTCACCATCGCCTAGGCTGGCCTTGAACTCCTGGCTCAAGCGATCCTTTTACCTCAGCCTCCCGAGGGTCTGGGACTACAGGTGCAGGCTACCACCTGGCAGGGAACTTCAACAAGCACAACTTAATACAAAAAAAAGCACTAACTGCTTTCTTTCCTCTTTTGTTTTTTGTTTGTTTTGTTTTGTTGAGACAGGGTCCTGCTATGTAGTTAGGCTGAACTTCAACTTAATATGTAGCCCAGGCTAGCCTCAAACTTGCAGCAATCCTCCTGCCTCAACCTCCCAAGTGCTGGAATTGGAGGCATGAACCACCACACCTGGTGATTTTGTAAAATATCATTGCAGGCTTGGATGAGTTTGGTGGCAGCACTCTTGCCTAGCATGTGCAAGGCCCTCGGTTCAATCAGAGAAAGGGGAGGAGGTTTTTTGGAAATATCAGAATTCACCACCTTAGAATTATTCATAGTTAAAAAGACTGCTAGTTCAGGATAATTCACCACAAAGTATGTGTGACAGTTAAACTTACTGTCAACTTGACTGACTTGGGAGCCACCTAAAGGATTAGTAAAGCACACTTCTGGGTATGTCAAGGTCAGTCATGCAGAAATGGCCTTGGATACTATATCTGGTCTCCTGCCCCCTCCTCTCTGGCATTCTTCCACTGCCCTGCTTCCCAACCACCATGAACTAGGCAACTTTGCCCAGCTATACCTTCCACCACAACATTTCTGCGCTGGAACCAGCCAACCATGGACTGAATGCCCTGAAACCATGAGCTGGATTGAACCTCTTTTCCATTAAATTATGGGTGTTGGTTATTGTGTCCCAGCAACTGGAAAGCTGACTAACACACTACACATTGAGCAAAATCCTCTAGTAGGCAGAATTTGAGATGAAGGTGAAAATGCTGACACTTTATTTGGAAGTTAGGGAAGGGAAGAGAAACAAGGAAATATGCAAAACAAGGTAATGCCGATCCCAACTTCCTATCCACCAACAACCCCACAAGGGTCTGCAGAGACACCATGAGTCACTCAGCAGGAGTGTCCACTTGGCACAGGGACGTCTCTCTAATTGGCCCTAAGAAGTAACCACCCTGGAGAAGTCCAAGGAAGGAGAGAAGCATGAGGACTAATTGCCCAGTTCCCTGCTGTCTGTAGAGCCCTTCAGTCTCGGTCTACTCAGAACTGTCCCTCAGGCCCTGCACAGCCTACCCAGGCGGTTGGATCCTCTGCCTTGCATAGCCGTATCCAAGTGTGGAAGTAAAGAGCCTCTTCATGTGGGGAGACTCAGCGTTTGAGTCACGAATGACAAATGGATCTAGGGCTTTGACTTGGACTCCAGAAAGCAAAGGAACCAGCAAAAGCAGCAGCACTGGGGGGAAGGTGGTTACTTCAGAAGAAGGACATTCTTTTTAAGGGGCATAAAAATCTATGTCCAATATAAAGGTATTGCTGGGGTGTTAGAAATAGTTGACCATTTTATTACATCAAATTCTACTAACAATACTGATAAAAAAAAAATTCGCCAGCTGGGTATGGTGACAAGCACCTATAATCTCAGCACTCAGGAGGCTGAAGCAGGAGGATCCTAAGTTCGAGGCCTCCCCTTATGGAGTTCAAGGCTGACCTGGACTACATAGTGAGATGCTGTCTCAAAAAACACCAAAAACAATCACATTATAAACATTTGACAGGTTACAGGTGACCTCGTCATATTTATCTGATTGACTAACATCTGGCAGACACGCACATGAACATGAAATGGACAAGCTCAGATTACTGGCTGAACAGGTTACATTTAATTTCTGGCACACAGAATACACCTTCACCGCTCAGGAAAGCACAATGAATGCACACAGATGAGGCTGATGTCATTCAATAAATTATCTTCACTCCACTCTATTTTTTCAAAAGTACTTCATGACTTTTGACTTTTTTAAATGCTTGTGATTTACCTCACAACTGATCACTATACTTTGTCTACAGAAATACTAATTAAAAACCATGATGAGATACCACTTTATATACATTAAAGTGGCTGTTACAAAAAAAGAAAAAGAGGAAGGGAGGCAAGGAGAGAGGACTGCTGCAGCGGACACAAAGAAATTGGAGCCTGTGTGCCTTGTTGGTGGGAATGTGAAAGAGTGCAGCCACTGGAGAAGACATAAACAAATTAAACAAGACTCACAGTGTGATCTGACAATTCCACTTCTGGGTCTACACCTAAAAGAATTAAAAGCAGGGATTTAAACACTTACACATCATGTTTGCAGCAACATTATTCACAATATCCAAAAGATCAAAGCAGCCCAAATGTTATCAACAGATGAGTGTACGGGATGTACATGCCACAGAGTATCATTCAGCATTGAAAAGGAACAAAATTCCGAAATATGCTATAACACAGATGAACTTTAAGCCACAACACTGAGAGAAATAAACAGTCACAAAAGGACAAATATTGTATGAGTCTGCTTTGATAAGATACCTGCGGTAGTTAAATCCACAGAGACAGGAAGCAGAACAGCAGTTTCCAGGAACCAGCAGAGGAAAGGACAGTGAGTTGCTGTGGATGGGTATGTGGGTTTCAGTTTGGAAGATGAGGATGTTCTGGAGATGGATGGCAGTGATGACTGTACAATGTGAATATACTGAATGCCACCGACCTGTACAATTGAAAATGGTTAAAATGAGGAGTTGGATTTAGCTCAAGTAATAGAGCACTTGTCTAGCAAGAGCAAGGCCCTGAGTTGGATCCCCAGCACCCCCCAAAAAAAATGGTTAAAATGGTAAATTTCATATTGTATATATTTCACCATGGTAAGAATAATACAGTTCTTTTAATTTTTTTAAAATTTTTAGTGGTACATTTTAGATATACATAATGATAACATTCATCATAAAGAATTTGTACCTGTACATCATATCTTGCTGCTTCTTTTTTTCCCATTCCCCTCCCTTCCAACTCCTCCTCCTCTCCTGATTTACAAAAGTTTTGTTTCCATTTTTTCTTTCTATTCTTTTTTTTCTTGTCCCTCCATTCATTTCCCCCTCCCCCTCCCTTGTTCCTCTTCCCATCTGAACAATTTCTTCCCTTTCCCAATATAATACATTTTAGTCCTTATTTATACTTTTGGTTTCTCACACCAGAGAAGCAATGTGGTATTTAACCACATGTGTCCGACTTATTTCACTTAAGAGTCTCGTCTCAAGATGCATCCATTTATTGCGAATATATAAAAACTCAAAAAAATCAGACCCCCAAATTTAAAGACTCAATCCAAAAATGGGCATCTGAAATGAATAGACACTTCACAGATGAAAAAGTAGAAATGACAAATAAGAACATGAAAAAATGTTCGACATCACTAGTCATTTGATAGATGCAAATTAAAATAACACTGAGATTCCATCTCACTCCAGAAAGTGAGCCAATCACAAATACTAGAGGGGCTGTGGGGGAACAGGAACCCTTCTTAACTGTTGGTGGGAAGGTAGACTGGTGCAACCACTGTGGAAATCAGTTGGAGATTCCTAAAAAACTAGGACTAGAGGTTCCATTTGACCTGCTATTCCCCTTCTTGGTATCTTCCCAAAAGAATTAAAAGCATCATACCACAGCAATATATGCACACCCACTTTTATAGAGGCACAGTTTTTAATAGCTAAATCTTGGAAACAAGCCAAATGTCCATCAACCGATGAATGGATAAAGACAATGTGGTTTTTTTATACAGTGGTGACATTTCTAGAATAATACATTTTTAAATGCTACTACTCTGGAATATAGTTGTTCAATTACTGCTAATTTATATTAAATAACTGGGGATCTTACATTGGTGTTAATGTAAGTTACTTAAAGTCACTACAAAACTATGAAAATTCTTTTTAGGCCTCATTTTTTCAAAACCTGAAATGAAAATATAAGACAAGCACGCCCATAAAAAACACCAGACAGGAATAAATTATTTGTAATACTCATACCTTTTAAAAATTAATATATCCCTGAATGTATGAAGATTTCTTAAAGCAATAAGGAAAAAGACAAACTTACAGAAAAAAAAAGTGCAAAGAATATGAAAATAAAATTCACAAAACAATCATCAGGGGCATAAGGGAGGGTAATGGGGTGGTCAAGATTAAAATATATTGTATGCATGTACGAAAATGCCACAGTGAAACTCAATTTTTGTTGTTGTTGTTTTGGGGGTTTGGGGGGTTAAGAGGTGGTTTTTTAAAACAGGGACTCCCCCTGTATTCCAGGCTGGCCTCAAACTCACAGCAATCCCCCTGCTTCAGCCTCCCAAGCCCTAGGATTACATTCATGCGCCACCATGACCAGGTGCTTGGTTTTTGTTTTTTTTGAGACAAAGTCTTGCTATGTAGTTCAGGCTGGCCTTGAACTCACTGTGTGGCCCGAGTTGGCCTCAAACTCACAGCAGTCCTCTTGAGGCAGGACATTAGGACATGGCAGGCTGGCTGGAAAAACAAGATATAATCTGTCATTTAGAAAGATCCAGAATGGGGCTGAGGTGTAGTTGAGTGGTAGGGCGCATGCCTAGCACGTGTAAGGCCTTCGAGTCAATCCCCAGGACCAAACGAAAGGAAAAAAAAAAAAAACAAGAAAGATCCAGAATGGAGGCTGAACAACAGGATTTAATCTGTCAATCACGGCTGGAATGCATGAGCAGAGCAACTTCCAAGAGACTGGACCTGAGCGGGTACAAAAGATGGCGGCTGTTGACTTCGTGGGCCCTGCAATCTTCTTGTCCGGCAGTCTTTCTCTCTCTTCAGTGGCCCTTCTTGCTTGTGGGATGTATCTCTTCTCACTCTTCTTCACTCTCTTCTTTTCTTCCTTTACTTTAAATAAAAGTTGCATTTACCTGTTCACTGGTTGTCCTGGCCCATACTTTGGGCTGGGCAGAAAAAGCCTGGAATCACCAGACATCACACCGCCCAGTAACACTCCTACTTCAGCCTCCCAAGTGCCGCGATTACAGGCGTGTACCACCACTCTTAGCTGAAACCCAGTCTTTTGTAAAATTAATATGCACTAATAAAAACATACACATATTTTTTAAAAATTTCTTCACAGAAGAAGGAATAAAACTTAATATGATTTTTATGCAAGTAAATTGACTGATAGTTATTAAATGTTAAAACATATAAATGGTTGGTGCCCTCAACTGCATTTAAAGAAATCCATTATAGAAAAACACTTGTACATTTGTCCAAAGATTTCCTGAAAGTTCACTATACTACTGTTTGTAATCAGAGATATATGGAAATAATCTGAATGTGTAGCATGAGAAATATGATTAAATACTTTTTAATTTATTTTTTGTAATATTGGTTATTGAACCCAGAGCTTCATGCATGCTAGGCAAGTACTCTACCACTGAGCTATTCTCAGCTCTTTTTTTATTTTTTATTTTGAAATAGAGTCACACCAATATATGCAGGCTGGCCTTGAACTTGCAATCCTTATGCCTCAGCTTCCCAAGTAGCTGAGAATCTAGGTATGCACCACTATGTCTGGTTTGATTAAACAAACTTTTACAAACTTTTGGGGTTTTTTTTGTTTTTTTTTCAAACTTTTGATAAAACCATAAATGCTATGCATTTGTTAAATCGAATGAGCTAGATCTTCATGTACTAATGTGTAAAGATATTTGACATATGTTGGTTTTTTAAAACAAAAACCATAAAAGTATATAAAGTATGATACTACTTCTATTTAAATAAAAACTACATGTGTATGTGTGTGTGCATGTGTGCATGAGAGAGAGATTTTGGAAGACACACATCCAAACTACTAGCAACAATGTCTCTGTGGAGTGGACACATACATGTCCACATAAGACAATGAGCTCATTTGTAGATTCCAATGGTCAAAACTCTGTTGCTTGCAAAAGAAGAAAACAAAACCGAAAATTATACAAGGTCAGAAGGAAATATTATCCTCAACCAAGGGCTTTAGGTTTTAGGTAAGGCTGAATCGAGGAACTCAAAAGATGTCATCTGGCTGTGAGGCCACCTCCTCCTCTTCCTTCTCCTCCTCCTCTCTCTCCTTCCTCCTCCTCTCTCCTCCCTCCTCCTCTCTCCTCCCTCCTCCTCCTCCTTTCCCTTCTCCTCCATCTTCCTCCTCCTCCTCTTCCTCTCCCCCCTCCCCTCCTCCTCCTCTCTCCTTAGTTTTGTTCTTCAGGTAAATCTTTGACTCTCCCACCTCCCAGTGAGTAAGCCCAGAGGAGAGAGGTTGCCTTCCCCTTTACCCCACAGAAAGACCCAGGGAGAAGTGATTGTTCCGGCTTGAGAACATGCTGAATTAGGGTTTGCATTTAGAGGCAAGTAACAAATCCAGCTACTAGTAATCTCAAAGCAGAAGAACATGTTTCCCCACTCACACCACATTACATCCCTAAAGCAGGTGGTTGCTGGCTTCCCTTCATAGGCACTGCAATCCTGTCTTCCTTGGGGACCTAAGGCAGAAACTGCTGCTCCTGCTAACATGTGTCTCAGGACAGGGAAGGATGAATGAAGTGGTAGCATCCATATAGGGGAAACAAAGGGCTCCCAGACATTCTCAGCATGCTTCTGTTCACTTTTTATTCAGGACTAATGTCCCAAGGCCTCCCCACTGCAAAGGGAACAAGGGAAACTCGGCGTTCCAAATTCCATAGCAAAGGAAGCAAATCCTGAAAGATTGTTAAATAAAGCAACCTAGATAATAGTCTTTAAATTCCCATTCCTATAGAATGATTCCCCACAGCCAGCCAGATTCAGGTCTTAACGGTTCCTCCCTGAATCAGAGGATAGGAGTTCTCTGTGACCAACCCAAAGACCACAGGCAACAGAAGTGTCACCCCTAAAAGACAAATCATACCAAAGAAACGATATGGAAAACCACTCCGTTAGAAAGCATTAGAGTTGCCACAGTTGATTACAAAGTTCAAAGTTGATTATAAAATACTATATACACATACAAATATATACAAAAACACAAGCATACACATACACACACACACACACATGCTAGACTGGAAAAAGTTGAAAATTATTTTTAAAATCACAGACTAATCTTTTTTCTTTTGAGTTAGGGGTACAGAGAACAGGAAATTGTTCTCATTTCTTTATGTAGCCATCAAAATAGTTAAGGAATTCCAAGTGATACCCCCCTCCTTTTTGTTTCTTTTTTTTTTCCAGTATCATTTAATTAACAAAGAAAATTTTAATGAATAATAACAATATGATAACATACAATCCCACAAATCATCCTCATGAGGCTGTATGTACTTGGAAGTGCCTCAAAAGGAAAAAAAAAAAGTACTAGACAAAGCAAGAATCATGAATAATGAAAACTAATCTCTCTCATTTAATTTTCCCTACATCTGTCTAGATGAAATTACACCTACTAAATATTGACTTTGCTTCTAAGGACCTGCAGGCGTGTGACATATTTTATTTGACACAGATCACTACATTTAACCTTCGGGTAAGGACAGGGTCAGCACATCTCATTCAGTGACACAGAGGAGAGTGATGCATGGAGAGGTGAAGCGATGAATCTGGGCTCAATTGTCACATCGTAATTGCCTTATAGATCCCTCTGCCACCTACGGGGAGGTGCAGATGACAGAGTTTATGGAGGCTGCTTTGCAACCAGCTTGTATTCCTACCGTAAAAGAAAGGGTTCAACACTGAGGGCACTGTGCAACTGGATGGGAAAATATTATCTTTTTTTCCACTAACTTCTAACTGAAGCTTCCTCCTGTTACAACGTAGGGCATAAACACCAGTATATTACAAGCACCTATGAACTTGTCTCCAAATGAAATCCCAGATATTTTCATATCACATTGCATTGTTACTGATTCCTTTCCAAATCATTTACTTACATCACTACCTCAAAATCCAGCAGCTATTAGACCTACTAAATTGTGATAACTGGATTTCAATGAATTGTTTTTCATTATAATTTTACATATCTCATTTTATACATTCAAAAATATTCTTGTGTGTGGGGCTGGGCCCCGAACCCAGAGCCTCACACATGCTAAGAAAATGCTCTATCACTGAACTATATAGCTAGCCCCTCAAAAATGTTCTCAGCCAGGATGGTGGCACATGCCTTGTGGTGGACCTAATATGGTCAACTTGAGCCAGAACGCCCAGCTGGACTGAGTTGATATGATGCTGGGCGTACGAGATCCATCTGAGGGTTGTTGTTGATGCAACATAAGGCAGAGTGGGAGCCGTAGCTAGCAGGCAGGCTGTTTCCCAGGAGAAGCTCTGCTGCAGCTGGTTCTTCCGGAGGGGGCTCGGCTGTCCTCGTCAAGGAAGGAGCTCGGGCCTTTGCTGTCGTCGAGGATGGCTGCTGTTGCTTCAGAGGAGCTCTGGTTTTCTTCTCTGCTGCGAGCATTGTTTCCTGGCTCCAGCCATCACGTACAGACACGGACGTACATGGGACAGTGCTGTGGGCTCCCAGCCCTCAGTTGGATCTTTCGGGTCTCCAGTGCCTAGATGGACATTCGGCACCTTCTGCATTTGGCTTCTGGTGAATATTGTAAATGTCCCCTGTTAAATCTGCTCTCTTATGACCATTGGCTCTGAAAATCTAACTAACACATGCCCAGAATTCTAGGAGGCTGAGGCAGAAGAACCACAAGTTCTAGCCAAGTTCCAGAACCAGCCTCCTAGAGTTCTTAGTGTTCACTTAGTGGACAATTTAGTGACTTGATGACTTGGTGAGACCCTGTCACAAAATAAAACATTTTAAAACAGGGCTGGGATGTAGCTCAGTATGAAGCCCTGAGTTCCATTCCCAGTATGAAGAAAAAAAAAAAAGGCAGAAAAGAAAAAAGTTCTTCCCATTGGGAAAGGAACTCATGGCACAAAACGACTATTTTAAAAAGTCATTCTCTGTCTGGAATACCTTAAGCACTGTGGCACCTACACAAGCCTCCAAAGACCTTCTCTAGGATAAGGAAATTACCCTTGTTCCACCCTGTCCTGGTGTTTGACCACAAAGCATCAGACTCGCTGCTCAGGCTAACACCTTGCAGGGGTAACTGGATGACAGAGTTATGTGGTCTAGCATAAACATATGACAAACCAAGCCTCAAACCCCGACTTGGTGCTTGTCACCTTCCAGGAGTCTCTCAGGAGAACCTTGCACTCTCACTCTCTCGGGGCTCATTGTATGGTTTGGTCACATGCAAAGCACTTGCCATTCCTCCAACACAATCACAGACTCTGCAGAATATAATACTTCAGAGTCCACATTCCAAGTCACAATCGATGAAACTAGGAGCCATGGGAAAAGGGTCAAAACCTATCGACGTTTCCTCTCTAACTGCTGAAATACTCCCCAGCCAGAGAGAAAATTATGAGTATTTCTTTCATTGCACAAATGAGCTGTCACTTTTGTCGTTTTCCTAGGGGCAATGAATTCAGAAAGAAAGGGTTTTTAACTCCAGCTCTTCCATTTTCTGCGGTGAGTGACCACAGCCAGAGATCTTTCCTGAACTTTGGATTTTTTTCACCTGAATAACCCTGGAAGATTGATTCCTTCATTCACTCTTGCACTTACTCACTACTCAACAATTTTTGGACATATGCTATAAAGTGTCTCTGTCATGTCCCTCAACAGATGAAGCAGACATGGAAGGAACTCAGGGAACAACCAATATCAGGGTGTGTGAACACTCTCAAGACAAAAATCAATTCACGGTTCAGAAATAGCGAGCCCATGTTAAGCCTCAGAGACAAGACAGAATGGGATCTCACAGCTGCACAGGCAGGTAGAGAGGCTAGAGATTTAAGGATCCAGCTGGTAGGATCAGAATCAGGTTAGGACAGGCACCGAGCCAGCGCAGGAACATGGGCTGGGCACAATGGAAACAGTATCAATTGTGGAAACCAAGGACCACTAGAGAAGTCCAGAAGAAGACTGGGGAGGGCACTCAGCACATGGGTGGAAAATGAGAGCAGTGAATCCAGAGTCAAGGAAGAGTCACGAAAGAAAAAATAATTCAAGCATTTGTGTTGGTTCCTTGTTGAAATAACTATTTGGCTATAGTGGACTAAATAAAATATATTCTCACCATTAAAAAAGGAAGAAACACTCAAGAGTGACATTATTATAACAATTACCCAAGGGAAACCAGAGGCTTCATGACCTAGCTGGGAAGTAGAAGCAGGCTCTCGGGAGAAGACTGGCAAGAACAAGGCAAGGTGACAAGCACCAGAGCTAAGGATACTAACGTACCAAAGATAAACTCATTTCCAAAAGCAGTTTCTCCTACTCAAAATGAGAAGTAAAAGAATTTGTTCAATCTAGACTTAAATAGCTTGGGTGAAGCATTTGCAAACCTGAATCATGAGTTGCACTTATGAAACTGAGTCTGTAGCCCTTCCCAAGGCCAATCAACGTACCCTGTCATGACAAACCAACTACTTATGGCAAACGATTTCTTAAAATTGTTATTGAAATCTTTTTCCATAAGAGGCCCAAGCCAAAGATGGCTTTTAAAGTTGGTTGGCCTTTATTTTCAAACATGAAAACATGTTAAAATTTGTTATGGCTTGTATCTAGATGCCCCCTCACCAAGGCTCATAGGTGGGGTTTTTCAGAGGTGGCTGAATCTAGGGCATGTGAATATGGATTAAGGAAGTATGATAACTAAATTAATCCACAAATTGGATTAGCATGGTTCTGGGTGTAGCTGAATGGATTTACTGAAAAAGGAAGCCCCATCTTGGGTGTGGGTGGCACCAACCAATAGGTTTACAGCCTGAACAGAATATAAAGGGACAGAAAGAAGGCAGGCTTGCTGCTTGCTGCTTGCTGCTGCCTGCCTGTTCTGCCATGGACTGTTTTTCCTCTGCAATGTCCCTCTGCCATGCAGCCCTGCCTTGGCGCCAGCCAACTATGGACTGAAACCTCTACAAACTGTGAGCTAAAATAAACCCTTCCTCTTTTAACTTTGAGTATTGGGTATTTTGTCTCAGCAATGAGCAAAGTAACTAAGACAAAGTTATAAAAATATGCTTTACTTTGTCAGAGAGAAAGCACCAACCTAAAATGACATCACAAAAGGAGTAGCAGGTAGTATGAAGAAATGAACAATTTGTATAACATTTCTGAAATTACAATGGACTTCAATTTTTCAGTTTTCTTTAATGCTGTTATATCATCTTTCCTTGAAGAGATGGGTAGATGGACAAATGGATACACAGGGAGATGGATATTCTAATGCCCTCCTTTCCTTGACTTGGTCTAAATTAGAAAGTTGGCCTGATCTAACTTGAATAAACTGTGCCACATGCTACTGATACCGTAACTTAAATCCAGGTATTATGTGGCCACACTGTTGCTTTTTGGGGCTTGCTTCTACAACTTGCCTAATGCTAAGGAGTTCCTCTCAGTTGTTGTCCAACAGTGCCTCGAAAGCACTTTAAAATAAAAATGTTTTACTAGATATTAGAGCAAAAGTTCCTGGAAGTTTAGAACATTTCCCCTACCGTTCTCGAGACAATCGTACTAGAAGTCACTAAAGGTGCTGGGAGGGATCCTTCCCAGTTGACCATCACACCTGAGAGTTCACAGTAATGACTGCATTTCTTTTAAAAGCTCAATTTACCTTATATTCAGGGAATATACACTGCTGTCTGATGAATACAGAAGTTCCCAGAACTTCCTCCTTCCAACATCAATACTGGGCTGCAGGACCAATACTAAGAATTTAAGCTTAAATTCTAGGATCCCACATAAAAATTTCTATTTGTTCTTTTAAAAATGAAAATCTATCCTATTGAGAACAACTGAATGGAAGTTGATTTGGGCAGTATCTGGCCTGATAACTGGCAAGCCATAAAATAACTACGGTAAAATCTGTTTTCCAACTTTAATATATGATCGAGGATATTAGGCAATCATATCCATTATAGGT
Organism: Hystrix cristata; assembly: GCA_004026905.1. Classification (NCBI taxonomy): domain Eukaryota; kingdom Metazoa; phylum Chordata; class Mammalia; order Rodentia; family Hystricidae; genus Hystrix; species Hystrix cristata. The sequence continues at coordinate 26,326 of PVJO010020761.1, forward strand.
AAAATTGTGACCCCCTTCAAAAGATATGCTGAAATCCTAACCCTTTTACCAATGAAAGGGATCTTATTTGGAATAGAATCTTTGCAGATACACTCAAGTTAAAATGAAGTCGTTAGCATGGGTCCTAACCCAATCTGACTGGTGTCCTCACGAGAAGAAAGTGTACACACAAAGGCACAACAGAGAGCTTCCTGTGCGATGACGGAGGCAGAGATTGAAGCGCTCTATCCAAGACCAAGGCGAGCATGGATTATCTGCATGACACTGGAAAGAGGAAGAGGCAAATAAGGATTTGTGCACCAGTTTCAGAGGGAACATGGTCCTGCTGGCACCTTGATTTTAGACTTTTATCCTCCAGAACAGTGACATAATAAATCTCTGTTGTTTTGAGCCACCCAGTTTGTGGTATTTCATTACAGCAGTCCTAGAAAACCAATACAATATTTCTACATCTAACTGGCAGTTTTCATATCTATGTGGCATTCTTGGTGGACTTTTCCTTGACCCCCTATAATTGGAGTGACAGAGACACAGCCTCACATGATATAAGCAATAAATGGGTTTAGTGTTTAGTATCTATAATGAATGGTCCCACTTGCTAGGGTTGCCAAATAAAATACAGACTGCCTCATTACACTTGTATTTCAGATAAATGATGAGCAATTTTATGATATGTCCCAAACAATGCTACAATATTATTATATTAAAAATTATTCATTGTTTATCTGAAATTCAAAATTTAACCAAATGTTTCACATTATTATTTGTTAAATCTAATAACCCCACATGCTATCTCATAGATGGAAGGCCTACTTCTGGAATATTCAGGTATTGGCTCTTTGTTTCTAGCCCCTTAGTCAACAAGTCAAGATGCCTATCCTGAATACTACACAGCCTATTCTCCATCTTCAGTTTCAAGGACCTCCAGTTTAATTTGTGGACACTGTTAACAATTGCAGCTGGATGCTGGATGCTGCAGTGAGTTTGCTTTGGGTAAGCACCATGACATCCATATAGCTTTTATAAAATGCTACACAATCAATAAAAAGAAATTAGAACCATCAATTCTAGGCGTAAAGATGTAATCGGCTTTCAGAGGCATTTTTAATTCCTTATTTCAATGTTGTGGCCAGAGTAAGAAGAAAAACACAAAAGGAATTATTTTTTTCTCCTTTTCACCACTAAACTAATTATTTTTTGTAAAAATGTAATATATGCTTCACAGATAATGGTGTTATTAGGAGACTTTGTAATCTGCTACTTCAATCTTTTTTCGTATTCTCCCTGGACTGCTGCTCCTTCGTCTGTAAAATAAAGACACAGTTCCAGGGCCCTTGTCAGGAGTCTGCAGTCGGCCACAGGCTTCACCAGCCTCTCACTGTCTCCCTTTCCTCTTCCTCTGCAGGAGACCCCAACTCTCAGGAAGGTTCCCTCTCCCTGGAGTTGACAAAGGCCTGGCCAAGCATTGCAGAAACCACAAAAGAAACTATTACTAAATTTGCCTGCACAGATCAAAAGGCTCCATGGAAGAAATTATTGTTAAATTTGACTACATACATCACAAGACTCCATGAACAACGTTAAAATTCAAATGACAAACTAAAAAAATTTGCATTATATGAAAAAAATTTTAACATGTCAAGAAAAATTTGGATGAAGGATATAACAAGTAGTTTACATACTTATACATATATATACAAGATAAGCATATGAAAATATGTTTCATATATTAATGATGAAAGAAATAAGAATTAAAGAAAAAACACTGTTTTGCCTATCAAACTGACAAAATTCCTTAAAGAAAATAACCCAGTATTAGAAAAGTGTACTCTTACACACTGCTGGTGACTATGGAAGGTGATAGAATCATTTTAAAAACCCATTTACTATTCCATATCAAAAGTCTTAAAGTCTACATTTTGATTCCACAGTTACACTTTCAGGAATGTGTTCAAATGTGCTTAAGACCTCATTCACAATATTGGTAACAGCAATAATTTGAAAAATCACAAATTTAGGTTTGATTCAGTAAATGACAATAACAAGCATACAGTAGAACATTATCTAGTAATTAAAAAGTATGTGGCAAAAGAGTACGTAACAACATGAGATGTGTTCACAATGTATTAAAAACATCTTAACAAGAACATCCCCCAGAGACCGATACACTGACTGATAGGATGTTAGGTCTTCCTTCTGGAGGAGAAAGTATATTTCCATGGACAGAGAGCTTAGGCAGGAACATGTTATTGCTGTTGTTGAAAACTTAAATATGTGTAGAAGTATCTAAATAAATGCTAACTATACAACATTCCATTCAATGGCTAAACCATATTTACTGTACAATATGTAACGGTACAATATGGCTTCTATTCTTTTGGTTTGGCATTTATTTCCAGTTCTTGCTATCACAAATTATGTAGTGATAACACATTTCATCTGTACTTTTTAATAGATTCATAGACTTGGGATCTGAGGGATGTTTTTAATCTTTGGCCTTCTTTCATTCTAGCAGAATCAGGGAAGCAACTGACAGCGACACGCTAGGCCTCAGTCCCCGCATGTCCTCACTAGAGGCTCACCTGGCTCTCCAAGCTACTAGAAAGAGGGGAGAGAGGGCAGAAGGAAGGAGCTCCTTTCCACAGGGGTTTTTATTCTGACTCTTTCAACAAAACTTTATGAGAAACTATTGAATATCGTACTTTGTTCCTTTTATCACAAAATAAAAATTTAGCTCTCTTCTAAAAAAAATATGCGATTTCATGGCCTATCTTTTATGTATAAAAATCAGCCCCATTTCATCTTCCTTTCCGATCTTTTTTTTCTTTTGCTTCATTTTTCACCTACATCAAACTTCTTTAATCACATAGCATTGAGGGGTTATCTTAGGTCCTTTCTGAGACAATGGAGGAAAATGGTAGATTAAAAGTTTATCTACACCAAATAGGCTTCGTCTCAGGGATGCAGAGACAGTTTAACATACACAGATCAATAAATGCAATACATCACATAAACAGAAGCAAGGGGAAAAAAAATCACTTGATCACCTCAGTACACGCAGATTCCTTTGACAAAACTAAATCACCTTTCATGATAAAAACCCTGAAGAAAATAGGTATAGAAAGACCTTATCTCAATCAGATAAAAGCCATTTACGACAAACCTCCTGCCAATATCATATTAAATGAGGAAAAACCTGAAAGCTTTCCCTCTAAAACTCAGGAACAAGAAAAGGATGTCCACTACTACCACTCCTGTTTAACATCATACTCAAAACATTAGCAAGAGCAACTAGGCAAAGAAAATAAATTAAAGGGATATATATATATAGAGAGAGAGACAAATTATCATTATTTGCAGATATCATGATCCTCTACATAGAAAACCAAAAAAATTCTACCAATAATTTTTAACTAGACTCCTAGAAATAATAACCAGGATACAAAATTAACACATAAAAATCAACAGTGTTCCTGTACACTAATGTACACTAATAATGAATCCAATGAAAAAGAAATCAGGAAAAAATATCACAATAGCACAAAGAAAAATCAAATATTTAGGAATTAACCTAAAGAACTGAAAGACCACTAAACTGAAAACTACAGTACTCTGAAAAAGGAAGTCAAAGAGGACATAAGAAAATGGAAAGATATCTCCTTTCCTGGATAGACAGAACCAATATAATCAAAATAGCCATCCTTCAAAATTGATATACAGATTTAATGCATTCTCAATCAGAATACCAATAACATTCTTCACAAAACTAGAGAAAACAATTCCAAAATTCATACGGAAGCAGAAGAGACCAGAATACCAAAAACAATCTTGGGTAACAACAGCAAAGCGGGAGGCATCACAATCTCAGACTTGAAGTTGTATGACAAAGCTACTGTGATTTTAAAAAAACAACAACAACAAAAAAAAAAAAAACATGGTACTGGCACAAAAACAGACAATAGGATCAATGGAACAAAATAGAGGATGCAGAAACAACCCCAAGCACATTCAACTATTTGTTCTTTGACAAAGGAGCCAAAAATATTAAAGAGGAAAGACAGCCTCTTTAATAAATGGTGCTGGAAAAACTGGCTATCCACATGCAGAAGAATGAATCTACCTACACCCATATCTTTCACCATGTACTAAACTAAAATCAAAATGAATAAAAGAACTAAATGTGAAAACAGAAACACTTATCCTGCCAGAAGACAAAATACATGAAAGTCTTAAAGTCATAGGCTTACCCAAGGACTCTCTGAACAGAACCCTGGGTATACAGATAATAGTAGCAAGAATCAATAAATGGGATCATATCAAATTAAAAAGATTCTGCACAGCAAGAAAACAACAAACAGAGTGAAAACACAACCTACAGATTGGGTAAAAATTTTGCCAGCTATTCCTCAGACAGAAGACTAGTATCTAGGCTATATAATATAAAGAATTCAAAAAAAATTAGACCTCCTTCAAATAAAAACCCAAACAAAAAAGATGGGCAAGTGAAATGAACAGACACTTCTCAGAAGTACAAATGGCCAATAAATACATGAAGAAATGTTCAACATCACTGGCCATTAGACAAATGCAAATTAAAATGCCAAGATTTCACATTACCCCAGTAAGAATGGCCATTATCAAAAAAACCAAATAATAACAAATGCTAGAGAGGCTATACGGAAAAAGAAACCCTCTTACATTGCTGGTGAGAATGTAAACTAATACAACCACTATGGATATCAGTATGGAGATTCCTCAAAAAATTAAAACTAAAAATTCCATTCAGCCCAGCTATTCTCCACCTAAGTATTTCCTGAAAAGAGTTAAAAACATCATAATACAGGGATATGTGCATACTCATGTTAATAGCAGCATACTTCATAATAGCTCAATCTTGGAAGCAGCCTATATACCCATCAACAGATGAACAGATAAAGAAAATGTCATATTTACACACAGTGGAGCACTACTCTGCCATAAAGAAAGACAAATATGAGGCATCTGTAGGAAAATGGATGTGCAGGGGCGAGGGGGA
>PVJO010020762.1:0-31326 GCA_004026905.1 Hystrix cristata
GTGACTTGATTTAACTATCCTACATCATATTTAGCAAGATGCAAGTAGCAATGACTAAAACTAGTTCTTCTCAGAAGCATGGTGAACTCTGTATTTGTAATATAGAAATTTTCATTTTCGGGGGCTTTGTAGGTGTAATGTCTATATAAAATATTTAGAATCATTGTAATACCTGAGTGTGAATTATTTCATATGTGTATAACTTTTAAGAATCATAATTTGTTAATAATGAGGATGTCCTTTGCTGAAGGAATCGCCTCGAGTTAAAATTAGATGACTTCCACTGATGATGCACTGGCTGCGTTAAAGCTATATAAGTTTAGTACGTTCATTTGATTTAATGTAATTGAAAACATATTTGCTAAGCCAAAAGCTTATAGATTTACTTGGGGAATGATCACTGAAGCTTTAACGTTACTATTTTAAGACGGTTAAACTCAGTGTTTTCTGTGTTCTATTATCGCAGCACCTTAAATTCAAGGAGACGAATCTGGTGATGCTGCAGCAGTTTAATGCACTGGCACAGCTTCGTCGTATTGACCAGCTGACAGTCGATCCTCAAGGAAATCCGGTTGTCAATTTTACACTCTGGAGATACTATGTACTATTTAGGCTGAGCCATTTTAGTATGCAGAAAATAAATGGAACAGAGGTAAGCAAAACTAAGTGAACTATGGAATAAAAATATTCCTTTTTAGGGGAAATAGTGATTTTAGATGGTTAGGAACCTAACTGTGATGTAACTTTTGAGAAATATATTGTTTTAAATGAACATTTAAAATGTCAATAAGCTAAAAATCTATCCAGAAACTTCTAGAGTACTGAATCATTTTAAAAATAAAATAGTTAACAAGGTCATGGTGAATAGTAAATACTGTTGTTTGTGAGCAATCAGAGAAATAGGATGTTACTGGGAGTTAGAGTATAAAAAATATAAAAGGTAATTCTTCTATAGGTAATATGATCTTTGTATTTTTTTAACATGCTTTTCAGACTGCCTGTAATGCAAGACGGGTTGGGGAAGCAAAACCTAAATGTGAACTAATAACATAGAGGAAGGAAAGAATAAGAAGGAGGGAAAGAGGGGACAGAGAAAGCGGGGTAATTAAACATCTGGACTGCTTTGTTAATAGCTAGTAACAACTGATGATATTGGATAACTCGGGCCTGCAACGTTATTACTGAAGGTTATATTTAGACTGATTCTGCTAAATTTGTCACAGGAGTAATCCCACAGCTACTCAAAGACCATGTTCTTTTGGATATTAATTTAGAAGAGAGGAGGGGAACTATGTTTATGCCTCTACTGAATTTAAATAATCCTCCAAGAATGAAAATCTTTACTATGTTGTTAGTCTTACTGCTCTATCTCTTGAAATTCAGAAGACTTCCCTATTGTAAGAAGAACTGGAATTATCTTTGCCTGCACAGTGGTTGGTACTTCCCTGAAGTTGGTACACTTACAGCTACCTCTGGCCTAGAATTCTAAAAATGCAGCATACTGTCAGGGCTTGAAGAGCTCTGGGTCAGTGTAAAAGCAGCCATGTGAATTTTGCATCAACCATAGTAGCCCATGACCACAGTGTCGGCCATCTGATGAATGTGTTGGGCAAAGTTGGAACCTTCCGATGCCTACTAACTTGTGCGACTAGTTCTCAAGAGATTTGGCTCAGTCTTGGGTACTCTTGTGCTTCCCCAGAGAGAGATTGTGAGTCCCTGGCAGGACCTGATAATTAGTCCCAAAGGTTTCCAAAGTTAGCCTAGACTGGAAATAGAATGGTTATTTTGGATGTGAGTGAGTGATTCGCCCTCATGAATGGCCCCAAATAGTGACTGACCCTAGATAGTGTATTTATCCAGAGAGAGATCATTACTAGAGAAATATCCACCATTATAAAATTTTGAAATTAGAAAGAACAGTATAATTATGTTCAAGTAGAGAAGAATTAGAATCAATATAATTTATTCTGATTTAAATTTTTTAAAATGGCCAGTGCCAGGAATATTGATACGTTATTAAAATATCTAAAAATATAACTGCTTATATAATTTTTGATTATGTATTAATGTACTTTACATTTTTATTTCTATTTGTAAAACAGAGAATAATATTGCCTCAGGGAGAATTAAATTTAATTATGAACATCAAGAAAAGATGGAGTAGTGGCCTGTGTTGGCCACTAGGTGACTATATTAGACCAAACAACTTGGTTGCCTGCTAGAAGGAGGATTAAGGGAGAGGTAGCCTCATTAACTATGAAGGTCCAGGGTCGAGAAGACAATCAGTCTGCAGGGACTCATGTGTATGAAATGTTTATGGATTATGAGTTGATTTTTTGTTAGACGCCAGTGTAGTATATTATGGGTAATACTAAGAATGAATTTTCAAAAGAACCAAAATTTAACTTTGTGAGCATTTGTCAACTTCAGCTCCATTGATATTTTATGCCTGATAAATCTTTGATGTTGGGGCTTTCTTGTGTAAGATGTTTAGCAACATCCCTGGTCACGACACTCTAGATGCCACAAGCTCCCCTGTGCCAGTTCTGATAACCAAAAATATCCCCAGACATTGCCATACGTTCCATAGGAGCAAAATGGCCCTTACTTGAGAATTATGAATTATACAGTATAGATAAATTGGTGATATTTAAAATATAAGCAGTCCTATTTTATAAATAAAATATGGTGGGATATTAACCCAAGTCCTTTTAGTACTTTTCTGGTTTCTATAGAAGTGAACCTTCACAGGATATACTTGTGATGAATTATTCTTTGTGAGGAGAAAACTGTCATATATTTAGAATGAATAGGAGCATCCTTGCTAATCCAGTGAGAATTCCTTCTCTTAAGGAGGAAGCTTTGTCAACCCCTCCCGTTGAAGCTGGGGAAGCTTTCCCTCTCTAACATTCTAATTTAAGAAGGCACGGCATTAAAAAAATCATTGAGAATGTAAAGGTACCGTGAGCATAACTCTCAGGAAACACAGCTTATAAATCAGAGTTAACTCACCACACATACCCCCTGGCCAACTTCCAGGAGCCTTGTTTGGTGTTTTTCGTTTGTTTGTTTTTGTGTTGGGGGCGGTTGTTTTGTTTTGTTTTGTGGGGGTTGCTGGGGATCAAACGCAGGGCCTTGCACTTGCCAGGCAAGTGCTCTACCACTGAGATAATTCCCCAACCCCCAGGAACCATGTTTTATGTCGTGTATCTTCATTCTAATTAGGCTCAAGGAAGAAAGAGAACGCACAATAAAAACCCTCCTCTCTATGAAGGGAGAGAATTTACTTTGCGCAGCTAAAAGAATATTTAATCGAGCTAAGTAACGCTGTCATTTCTGAGCTCTCCCCAATGTTCCTCTTCAGGTGACCCAGAGTGATATGATAATGGCTGAAAGGCTCTTTGGAATCCTAGCACACGTAGCATCCTCTGAGTTACCTCAGTATCGCCTGATTTCGATTCTGGGGGATGCCAGGTAATTTTTACAGGTTTTGTCAATTATGCTTACACTAGAAAAAGTAATAACCTTCACATACCTCTTCACGGTGCCATTGATTCACCCTGCAGACATATATCCTAGACTTATTTTGAGGCTGGTCCTAGCCAAAGTTTAGGGGATATAAAGATGAATAAGACAAAGTCCTTGGTTTCATGTAGTTTGTATTCTAATGAATTAAAGATGTACCATAAACAATTAAAATACAAGCTTTCAGTTGTTGTAGGAGGCCTGTAGGAGCAGGCGAGAGACCAACTGCTAATTAACAAAACTGATGGGAAAATGCATGTGTAACTGTGTGTATTAAAGTTTAAGGACTCCCATTAGAAAAAAAGGTTACATGTATGTTTTTAAACTGTGAAAAGAAAGGAAAAAAAATCCCAATCAAGCCAAAACAGGAAAGAAAGAAAAAAGCATGTGAGTTTTTTAATAAATATTAATGAATGAAATTTTCTCATTAATAGATAAGTCTCATATTAGGTTAAAAATCAAGTTGCTTCTTGTTTATGGAAACCCCCTAAAAGTTGAAAATAAAGGGATGCAAAATATATAATGGGAAAATGCCAGCAACAAGCAAAAATGGGAAAATTAGTGGAGTGACCGTGGAAATGATGACACTAAAAATGACAGTCTACCAACAGCTGTGAAACAATGTAACCAAGATGACAGCTTTTAAATATACCAAGAAATACAATATTTCAGCAAATTCAGTTTTTGTAGTAGATATTAATATAGTTCTTTCATCAATCAGATCAAATAAACCAAAATAAGAAAGAATGTGAAGGATTAAAATAATATACTATATCAAATACATATACTTAAAATCTCGTGCCCAGAACTCTATACCTGATTCAAGGGGAGAAAAAAAAAAAAGTATATATATATATATACTTGTTGTGTATATATATATATATATATATATATATATATATATATATATGCGCGCATTGGTGACATATTGAAAAAAGTGAAGATATATTAAACTCAAAGAAAATATCCATTTATTTCAAAATGCATACTCATATTGATCACATTTTCTGATCATAATATCATAAATACAGAAAATAATGAGTTGGGGGCTGTGGGTACCATGCAGTCCTTAGCATGGGGGAGACCCTGAGTTCTATTGTAAGAAGAGAATTAAAGAGGAGATTAAAGTTGAAATAATAAATTATATAAAAATATATCTGACAACTAGAATACTGTATGTCAAAACGTCTGGGATGTGGCCAGTATTTACTTGCAACTGGCAAAACAAACCAAAACCAAGATAAGCAATTCTTCCTAAAAGAAAATACAAGTGCCTTTAAACTTAAAAAAGAGGCCATTTGACCTTAGTCAAAGCTATAAATGTGCAAATTTTAAAATAATGAGATATCTGTGGCAAAAGACTATAAGACTGATGATATACAACAAGGTAAGACAGGATTCTCACATACTGTTGGCAGTAATGAAAGTTGCTGCAATTCTTTTTCATGGCAATTTAGCAATATATAACAAATTTAAAATGCATGTACCTTTTAACAGTTTCACTTGAAGGAATTTATTCTGTGGGCAATTTCTTTCACATGAACCCCAATATTTGTGTCCAAGAATTTTCGCTGCAGCCAATGTTTATAATAACAAAAATATAAAAACGCCCTACGTGTCCATCCGTATAAGACCAATCACTTGGAGCTCTAAAAGTAATTAGATGTTCTTATATGAAGCATTCATTAAAGAAAATAGGACATGTCTCAGAAGATAAAAACACAAGGTATAGAATAATTGTATAATATACTGCAATTGTGAGAAATGGGATATATGTTTCAGAGATACGCCTGTGGAGTTTTAAAACGTTTGATTTTATTTAAACATCTAAGTGTTGAACAGGGAATACTAAGATATGAAAATATAGGGATGTTTATTTTTTACTCTGTGTACTTGAATTCTCTTTTTAGGTTTTGTTTTGTTTTGGTTTTGTTCTTTGTATTCCTTTTTTAAAAGATTTTTTTAAAATCCTTAACTGTTTTGAATTAAAAAGGAAATTAAAGTTGAAATAATAAATTACATAAACTTGTATTGAACAACTTGAACACTATATGTGAAAACCTCTCAGATGTGGCCAAAACTGTACTGAGAGTAAATTACATATCTTTAATGTACTTGTTAGAAAACAAGAAAGATTAGAAAGTATTGAAAGAAGCTTTCACTGCTAGACTCTTCGAAAAAAAAAAAAAAACAAGTGAAAGAAAATGGAAGATAATACTAACTTTTAAAGAAGTATAAAATTGAAAATAGAATAGATGGCCCTTAAAAGCAAAAATTTACTTTCTAAACAAATGTGCAACTATGAAACTATTAGAATTTGTCAGGACATGGAGCAGTGAGGTCAGATAATACACAGATTGGTAGACTGTCCCTCTCCTAGTGCCTGCTTGGTCTTCCTGGTAACTGGTACCCATCCTGCAGCTACCTACAGTCTCCTGACATCTCATTAGCATAAAAAGATACTCATCACTTTTGCAATTTCTCATTTTTAGGAGTTTTGTTTTGTTTTGTTTTTGCCAAGAAATAGGGGAGTAGTAAGAAGGGAGGGAGAAGGGCTGAACTAACATGTATTTTGTAATATCACAGAGGCTGTGTTTAGCCTGGAGGCATTTCAGGGAAACAAATTTTGATTTTGCTACCCTCATACAGCGAGACTGATGGCAACCAAAGCCCAGGACCCCAACTAAAATGTTAAATATAATTTGAAATCTTCCTAAGGTTCAGCCAGAATCCCAGTGGCTACCCCACTAGTATAAAAGTGTGTCAGAAATAAGCCTGCCTGTTCCCCCTACTCCCAGGATTTTCCAAGTGAAGTTCCTTTGATGTGAGTAGAAAAGGAGAAAGTTGTCCCTGAGAAAATAGAAACAAAAGACAGCCCTCACAGAGATTTGCAGCCTAAATCCATAACACTTAGGTAATTTAAAATCAAATTTTAAATGTTACTGTTTCTAGATATCTAGAAATAGCATATGCCCCTTCTCTCTGGAGGCAGTCGCTTCCTTGTAGTTTCAAAGAATGCCCATGGATACTTCTTAAGAATAATGACCTAACCCTAAGGACTGGGCGTGTAGTTCATTATGAAGGTCCTGGATTCAATCCCTACACACACACACACACACACACACACAGAGAGGACAATGCCAGTAAACAATGAAAGATAAATAACTAGCCACAAAAGGAAATAAGGCACCATGTATTGATAAAAGCAGATAAAAAACACTGCAAAAAGAGACCCATGAGGACTTGATGTTATCACTCATAGGTGATAAAGTGACTGTGCCTCATGTATTTTATGAAATAAAACGTAAAGACCTGGAGAGAATAAAAAAAAGTTAAGTGATCCAGCCAGTCTGAAAGAAATGCAAAGGACATTATCTACATGAAGAATATAATAAACAAAGTTAAAAATTAATGGGAAGCTTTAACAGCTGATTAGACACCCTCGAAAAGAGGTTCATTAGACTCACAGGGAGACTAGAGGAAATTTTCCAGAATGCAACATCAAAATAAAAGAAGGTAACGTGTGGAAAAGTGGTTAAGAAATTTGGAGAATCGAGTGAGATAGAAGGTTTAACATTTGTTTGTTTGGAGTTTCAAAAAACACAGTAGAGTGTGGGAGAGAGACAATTTTTGAAGAGGCCATGGCAATATTTTTTTCAGCACTGACGAAACATACTAATCTGCAAATTAAATAAACCCAACAAATCCCAAATGGGATAAATAGAGATTCCCACATGACCATATCACAGTGTGACTACAGAACACTCAATATGAGGGGAAAGATTTGTAAACAACCAGGAGAAAAGAAGCTATATTCTGACAAGTGCAGATTAGCAACTGACATCATCACAGCAGTAGCGGAGGCCAAAAGACTAGATCATGGATGAGTGTTGTGTTCAAGACACTGAAGGAAATTAGTTGCCAACCTAGAATTCTATACACAGAAAAATGTCTTTAAGGAGTGAAGATTAAATAATGACTTAAAAAAATAATGAAAACAAAACCTAAGATCTCGTTAGTATTCTTCCCCTAAAGAAAATTAGAAAGCTTGTAATTAAGGTAGAAGAGTGTTTCCAGCTAGAAGATCTAAAATACAAGAGAGGTAGAGAGCAAGGAAAGTATTAAATATGTTGATTAAAACTAAGTGAACATCGACTGCCTAAAGTAACAATAATAACATTGTGCGGAGTTTTAAAATAAAGAACTAAAATACAATGCAACAGTAATAGGAAGGAATAAATAAATGTAAGTTAAGCGTTCATGTTGTAATTTCTGTGGTAGCCAGAGAATAAACAAGTATATATAGCTTCTAAACTAGTAAGAGGGAAGAGAGGAAGGAAAGAAGGTAAAAAGAAAAAGAGATATAGAGTATGTGAATTAAATATTTTTTTTAAATATGATGGTAGATTAAGCCTAAGTAGTGCTATATCAGCGATTATGTTTTTATCACTTCGCTGTTGTTGGTTAACAAATACCTCAAAACTCACTGGTGTAGAACAAGGAGCATGTATCTTTCCTGTGAGTCTGCAAGTTATCTGGGTGGAGCATCTCCCCTCTGCTGGGGTCCTCTTGCATCTGCAGCCTCCTCTGGCATGGGGAGAAGCCCTGCTGGTCTAACCCAGGCTCTCCTACTTCTTTGGAGGCTGGCTAGATGTAACCTTGTCTAGACAGGGGCAGCTTGTCTCTTGAGGTGCTATAAACTTCCACACCATCTTCTCATCTACATTCTGTGGGTCAAACCTGCTGTAAATAGGGAAGGGAGGGCAGGGTAAAGGGAGGAGAACCAAGAGACACGATGTACAGGTACAAAACAAACATGTTAAATGTGATCAATATATGGACAATGTACCAATACATGTTCTTGGTTAAAAGAAAAAAAAAAAAAAACAAGGCACAAGGCAATACTTATGGATCCCAGGAATAACCTTTACTTAGGTACAGAATCTCAGTATATAGGACATAGATTCAAGGAAACTATGATATGATATGACCTTATCAGTCTACCAAAATGATTCACACAGTTGCACATTGCTTTGTGATGAGATTAAATTCTGAGAGGTGCTTCGTTAGGCAATTCTGTCCCTATATGCAGTCTGTCATTGACCAAAATATCTTTATATGGCACATGACTATATACTATTGTTCTGATTCAAATCCAAAGGTTGTCAGGTCGAATGCAAAAATGAAGTTCAACTATATGTTATTCATAAGACATACAAGTAAGAAAGTGAGAGGAGATAAACAACATCAATCTTATCCAAAATAAAAGCAGAGTAGCTGTTGTAGAATAAATGGACTTCAAAATTAAAAGCAATAGTAGAAATAAAAGAGAATCATTTCAAAATGATAATAGGTTCAGGTGGCCTTCAAGACCTAGTAAGTTTAAATTTGTACACATCTATTAGCATAACCTTACAAACCTATAACCCCAAAATTGACAGAACAACAATCCACAGTTTTAGCAAGAAGTTTTAATCGCTTCTGTGTGATAGAAAAAGCATGTAAAATACTTACATAATATAACAAATTCGACCTAATGAAAACATTGTGCCCAGCAACTACAGAAAACACATTGTTTTCAAGCATTCATGGAACATTGGTTAAAGTTGACCAAATACTCCCAGAAAACAAATGTCAACAGATTGCAAGGGATTGAAATCACATGGAGCATATTCTCTGTTTCAAAATGCAATTGAAGTAGCACTTAACAATTTAGTGACCCTGTCTGAAAAAAAAATTTTTTTGTAAAGCTCTGTGAATGTAGTTCAGTGTGAAGTCCATGGATTCAAGTGCCAGTACCACAAAAATTACAAAATGTAAAAAGCAATTGAACTTTAACCCAATTAAAATAAAAAGATAGCCAGAAAAATCCTGATATTTTTGGAAACCAAGGAACACATTTCTAAATAATCAGCAGGTTAGAGACAGTTTCAAAATGGGAATTTGAAACCACCTGGAATTGAAATAGAATAAAATACCTCATTTCAAGATTTGTGAAATTGTTAAAGTGGTGCTAAATGTTAAATATAGCCTTAAATTGGGTGTATTAGGAAAGAGTAAAGGCTGAAAATTAATGAACTGAATATGTATTTCACAAAATTAGAGAACAGCAAAGTAGTCCTAAAGAAAGTTAAAGAAAATAATATTCAAACAGAATTAATGGAGAGTTGATTATTTGAAAAGACTAATAATGGTGATATAAAATGTTGTAGAATTGCCCCTATAATTTAAAAACTCAGTAAAAATCATAAATGCAAATAAATATCTATACACTACTCACTTTTTTCTTTACCAAAGCAAGAAAATTATACTACTTAATATCTGACACAAGGGACTGATAGGGTAAATTTTGATCTGTATTGCAATTGACTTTGATTCATTGAAATTATAATTTAATAACATAGAAAATGCTTATCATATAACACTCAGTAAAAACTGTATACAAAATGGAGTGTTTAGTATGATCTTACCTGTTCTACAATTTATGGGAAAAGTCTGCTCAAAAATATATCAAATTGGACCAACATTATAGATTTATACAGATTTATGAGCTATGGACTAGTGGGTGATTTTTATATATTTCTTTATAGTTTGTAAATGTTGTGCTTCCCCAAATTTCCAAAATAATTGTTATGCTTTTAAATGAAAAGAAGAAGAAATTTTTAAAAAGATGTGTGCCTTTTCTACTCCCGATCTTCAGTTCACAGTGAAGTAGTAGTGTCTCTTCATTAAGAGACGCGGTAAATGGTGGAAACCAGAAATCGGCCTTCACGGAGGATTATCTGTGCTGATGTCTCTGTAAGTGGCACCGTGAGCACGACTCGGCTTGTTGTACCTCTCCGCGCTCACTGGAGGCCCCCTACTTCCCTCCTTAACCACCTACTAAGATCTTACCTGATACGTGGAGATTTTTGGTTTTTTGTTTGGCTTTTGCATAAAGTTAAATAAGTAACCCATTCCATTTTCTAGCTACGAACAATACTACTACTAAGCCAAATAATGGAGTTATGAACTATACGAGTGATTTGTAAGGGATGACTAACATGTTTTATAGGATGTAAAGACTTTGAAAGTTTGGTCCACTACCTCTTTGAGTTATTTTGTACTGTAATTATTTAATTTTTGTACTGATGTTTATTGAGGTAGAGGGTTTTTAAATTCACTTTAGAAATGCTTGAGATGTGTTTATATTGATACTGATAATTGTAGAACAAAAAAATTTGAGTTGAATAGCTTAACTAGAAAAATTGGGATATCAAACTGAGCTCAAATAATAAACTTTGTTCAAAAAAGCATGTGCTACCCTCTAAAGTTAACAAAAACAGATACATCTTAATAAACCAGATAAATAATTTTCTAAATTTCTTTACTATTTTTCTACAGGAAAAAGCAGTTCCGGTATCTACTAGAAACCAAAGGGAAAAAACCTGGTGTTGTTAATGAGGAAAATAATGACAGCAAAAGACTTGTAGGAGAAAACACAAATCGTGCTGCACTAAATTATACCACAAGGGAATTTTATAATGAAAAGTTAGAGGTAAAACACCATTAATCTTTGAAACCTAGTACCCGAATATTTCCTGCACAGCTGGGGCTTGGGGATTGTACCTTTTTGCCCTCCTTACTTACAGATCTAGGGGTACTATGCACCAAGGAACTAGGAAGAAGTAGAGCCGATAGATGAAGAAGAGCCTGTGGTTCCAGTATCTTCCTTTCAATAGGAAGGAGGTTCAAAAGAAAGCTGTATCAAAAATCTAGAAAAAGATAGGACCGAGGATCCTGGTCTGTCTGGATTAAGAAAAGAGATGAAGTTGTGTGTGGTTACCTAATGAGGCCCTACCAAACCAGCAGAAGATACAGCAGAATCTCCACTTTCTTAGCTCATTGTGGGCTCTTGATGTTTTAATTCACATTTTTCATTCTACACCATGAGCTTCTTTGTTCTTAATTATGTGACATGATCTCTTTTGTTTCCAGTAGAGCTATTTAGCCAGGAAAACTGGAACTAATCCTTTATATTTCATGAGTTTAGAGGTTTGTTGGGGCAATACAGTATCATGGTGCTGCAGAAGGACAAAAACAAAGAGCCTGCAGGGCTCATAGGAAAGCTGAAGAAACCAATCATCTAAAATGATCAGAGTGTTGAGATTCTTTAAATGAGTTTTGCAGGATGAAAGGGTGAAAGAACAAGAGAGCAGATACATGTGTTGAATATCTGTGATTTATGTGCAAGGCACTATGTGAGGAGATATACCTGTTTACAGTTGGAGATTTATCTACGTATTGCCTCACAGAGGTTATATTTAGACATAATCTGCAGAGAGATAAAGATAAATATTTCTATGCCCTTATCTCTAAAGAGAGAAATAGAGATATATCTGTATATCTCCTTACACGGGTATGTATGTATATTTATGTGTGTGGGCATACATATGCATATATACAGGGGTGGCAGGGGGAGAGAGAGAGACTCATGTGGGTGATATATTTATTCATACATATATATCTCGAATATGGTGGTGCACGCCTGTAATTCCAGTATTCAGGAGGCTGAGGCAGGAGAATCACTGCAAGTTGAAGGCCAGCCTGGGCTACATAAGGAGTTCGAGACCAGCCTCAATTAAATGGCAAGACCCCATCTCAAAAAACAAAAACAAAAACAAATATATATGGAGCCAATTCTTTATATTTCACATATATATATATATATATAATTGAGAAGTGAAATGGCCAGACAACTGGTTTTCGTATTTTCTTTAAGAACTGTGGAATTCTTTATTAAGCTATATTGTAGCCAAAAGCCCAGCATGTCAAACAAAGCTGCTATTTTTAGAGAAAAAGTAGTGGATTTAGAGCTTCCTTTGATTATTTCTTACAGTCTCTTCCTTTCCTTTGACCCCTTCCCAGTTCTGAAATGTCTGGAATCCATACAGCTCTGAGGATTGCAGCTTGAAAAATCACTTGAAAACTCAGTGCAGTAATATGTTTCATGGGATCCTAAAAGATACTCAAATTCTGCTTTCAATTCTCCTAGTGAAAGAAATGGCAGGGGCTGTAGCTCAGTGGTAGAGCACTTGCCTAGCATGCACAAGGCGTGGGGCTTGATCCTCAGCACCTCCCTAACCCCCACACGCACTCCAAAAAAAAGCGGGGGAGAGAGAAAGAAAGGTCAGTGCTTTGTGAGGTAGTTATTTATAAGTGAACAACTCCAAATGTGAAGAAATTCTTACCCTTTTGAAGTTTAAATCTTTCTCCTAATAACTTTCATTAGTGGTCCACGTTCTACCATATATACTAAAGAGAACAAGTCTCTTCCGTGTGGAAACCCTTTCAAATACTTGAAGTCAACATTCCTGTTCTTAGCTCTCTGTATATTTATACTTTCACTCATTCAAAAATTATTTTGTGCACCTGTTGTGCATGCTGTGTAATATACTAGAGCATAATAAGACATCGTCTTTGCCCTCGTGGGACTCACATTCCAATGGAAGAGAGAGACATGGATAGGAGTAATTGTAAATCAGTAGATCAAGAGAGTAGCAGGCTGTCTAAGCAGATCAAGGCAGGCTTTCTGCAAGTCTTAAAGGATAAACTATAGTCATATGACGAAGGGAAAGGGATAAACAACATAATACGAATAAAACACTGAGAGGCATAACAGATAAGGAGACAGAAATTGTAAGAAAGTCCTATTGTTGATGTTGAGTTGGAGGTAGACAGCATTAAGAAGACGAAATTGGAAAGGTAGAAGAGGGCTTTATCAGGGAGATTGAGCGTAATTCTTTGGCCAGTAGAGGCTTGCTGGTGTTGCCAAAAGAACATGAAATCCAAGCTGAGAGGATTATGACCCCTCTTCCTGGATACAAGTGGTTCTGTGAGCCAAACAATTAATGTATATATTCAGAGAATCTCAAGTAACAAATTTACACAAAAGAAATATAGAGAAATGTTAAAAAACCACATGAAAAACAAGCATAGTTCCACAGAGTAATCTACCAAGTCTTCAAGGAACAGATAGGTAAAATGACTTTAAGTCATTCAAGAGTAGTGACGAGGAAAATGTTTTTCCATCTTTTAAAGGTAGACAGCATAATTTTGATTCCAAAACCTGCCAGGATTGCATAGGAAAAGAAAAGCCTGGCCAGATGCTAAAGAATGTTAGTGCAAAAACCCTTTAAAAATGTTACCAAAAAAAAAAAAAGTTACCAAGTAGAATACAGCAGACCATTAGAATGACACACATCACAGCCAATGCAGTTTATTCTAGAAATGGAAGATTTAATGTAATTAATAGATCTAAGGTTAAAAATGTATGCATTGAAAAGCAATCTCACACCTACTCTTAATTTTTAAATTCAAATAGAGTACATAGAAATTGGATAATAGGCATCATGCTTGGTGGGGCACTCTGAAAGTTTAGCATTGCTGGGAGGCATAATTCAAAGATGGCCTCTGTGATCCCTGCCCCTGGTGTACACATGTGCACACCTCTCCTAATCCCTCCCCTCCAGGTGAGTAAAACCTGTGACTGCTTCTAACCATTGCAACAGGGCAGGACAAACTGGGTTTCTGCAGAGACAGTAAGTGCTCCCTTATCCTCAGGGAAAACTTTTCAAGTCCCTGGTGGATGCATGAAACCATGGATAATGCTGAACCTTACTTAATATGCCCTTTTTTCCCCATACATACATAAATACTTTGATGATGTTTCATTTATAAATTAGGCACAGTAAGACTACCAACAATAACTAGTACTAAAATGGACTAATGTAACACTATCATAAGAACTACTCAAAAGTTATAAATTGTGTTTCTGGAATTTTCATTTAGTACTTTCAGACCACAGTTAACCACAGATAACAGTGAGCTGAACCACAGAGAAGAGGGGATTGTGTGACTATATAATTTAAGATCCCTGGTCCTTTGTCTTTGAATACAGAGCAAGGATACCATTCCAAGTGATCCTGACTAATCTGGCAGGTCCTTTAAAACCGCACTCAGGCTCTCTTTGAGTGATTCTCCTCTTTGCTGGAAGGAATCAGCTGCCACATTTCAAGATGGCCACATGGCAAGGAACTTCAAGGAACTTCTAGGGGCTGAGAACAGGCCTGGGCCAGCAGCCTACAAGAAAATGGGGGCTTCGGTCCTAGAAATATAGGGTTTTTGAATTCTGCCAACAACCACTTAAGCTTGGAAAAAACTTCAGAAAGGAGCACGTATTGCAGCCTTTTGAAAGTCAGAGCACAACACCCAGGTCACCATGCCTGGATTTTGAATGCCGAGAAACCAAGATGATAGATGGGTATTGTCTAAAACTGCCAAGTCGGAGGCCATTTGTTACACAGTAATAGAACACTAATACATCATCGAAGTCAATATCAAGACAAGGACATCTCTTGTGTTAAGTCAGACTTCCATTGCTCTGACAAAATACTTGAAGAAATTAATCTAAAGGAGGAAAGATTTATTTTGGCTCATAGTGTCAGAGGTTTTGGTCCTTGGTCACCTGGCTATGTTGCGTCTGGCCTTGTGATGAGGCCAAACATTGTCACAGAGAGTATATGGTAGAACAAAGCCGCTTACCTCATGGCAGCAAGAAGCAGGGAGAGAAGGAGAGAGAGAGAGAGAAGGTGCCAGAGAGGAAAGGGGCCAGGGACCAACTTCTCCCAAGTAGGCCCCACCTCCTAATGTTTCTACTACTTCTGTTGCCCATTGAGCAATCAATTCATCAATGAATTGATCCACTGATCAGGTTACAGACCTCATGATCCACTGCTTTCCTGGAGACCAAGCCTTCAACACATGGACTTTTGGGGAACATTTCAGACTCAAACCATAACACCTAATATCATAATTATTATTCAGTAATACAGATAGCTCAATTGTATAAGAGATGAATCAATGGTAACCTCAAAGCTAAACTTACTTTTCAGACAGTATTATCAAATACCTGAAAATTGCAAGAGAATGAATTTAAAAACTATGAAAAGCTGTAAGATGATTCATGAATGGAGCTGAAATCAAAACACAAGAAGATACAGTGGAAGAAAAGACCTAACTCACAGCAGCAACACAAAAAGATTAAAAAACAAAAACAAAAAACCTCATGCTCTGCTCATGCTGTTTTGAATATGGTGGAATGGGTTCCCCAAGGGTTCATGTGTTGAAATTTAATCCCCAGAGGTATTAAGAGAGTGGAAATCTAATAATGCAACCATGATATTTACCAGGAGGCCCTTTGGGATGTGATTAGAATTAGAGAATGTCATTAGGGTGACGCCCCCTATGGGTGATGTACTGACACCTTTATAGGAAGAAAGAGGGAAGGGACAGACACACATACATTCCCCTCTCTCAGCAGGTGATACCTTGCACTGACTTGGCCTCTGCTAGCAAAACCATCATCACTGGCTGCACCCCTAAGCCTTGGGCCTCTTGAACTGTGTGCAGAGATAAACCTCTTTTCTTTATAAAGTAGCCTGTCTCAAGTATCTTGTTATAGTAGTACAGAATGGACTCAAGTATAATGAAATAATGATAAATATGAAAGATCTATATGAACAAAACTTTAAAACATTAACAAAGAATACAAAAGATTTATACAAATGGAAAATCTTAGCATGTTTTGAGTAAGAAGGACCTCATGTGGAATATGTTAATTTTCCTTGAGTTAATTAAAAAATGTATTAATAATAATAATAGTATCATCCCAATAAAAATACCAAAATTTTTTGAGGCTTTTTACAAAAGTTGATCCTAAGTACATTATGGAAAAAATAAACAAATAGCCACAAAAACTCTGAAAAAGGACAATCAGAAAAAGGTTAGTACTATAGATTAAGGCATATTATAAAGTCTTATAATTAAGACAAGGTGACTGTGAAGAGATAGTCTAATGGATCAAATGGAAAGTTCAAGTATATATCCAAATAGATAACTTATTATATGATAAAGAATAATCTCAAACAAGTCAGGTAGACTATCTAATAAATGATTTGAGAACTGATGAACTGAGGAAAAAAAAAAAGAAAACTTGGATTCACATATCTTATACCAGTATAAATTCCAAATGGGTCAGAGATTTTCAAGTGTCTAATGAAAGCATAAAAATTCTAGAAGAAATTGCAAAATTATTGTGTAGCTTTGAGATGAGAAAAGGGAGGGAGAAAATAAGCAAAGACAAATGACAGACAGGAAAAGTAGTTTTCAACTCATCTTCCCTAAATTATAAAGAACGTTTAGAAATAAGTGAAAAAAAAAAGGTGGGGGAGCAGACAACAATCAAATAAAGGTTATTTTACCTATTCAAAAATAAATTTAAAGTAAGATACCATTTGCCACAACAACAAACACTGTAGGAATAGATAATTACATATCCCTTTATGGGGAAAATTATGAAATTTTGTTGCAAGTCATTGAAGAACTAAATAGTTTACTCATGGGTATGAATTTTCTTCTGTATTATAAAGATGCTAATTCTAAATCCATCCATAAATCCAAGACAGTTCTAATGAAGTCTGGACAGGGTTATTTGTGGGAATTTACTAGCTGATTCTAAAAGTTATATGACAGAGCAGATGACCTGAAATAGACCAGAATAGTGGCAAAGAGAACTTGCCTTATCACTTATCAAGTGTGATTATAAAGCTGTTGTAATTGAGCAGTGTTGGGACAGATGCAAAAACGTGTGGACACTACAGAGAGCCCAAACTGCTAACACATATGGGGAAGACTATACAGATGCACGTAGGAGACATTCCAAATCCACTACTCCCCAACTACAACCCCATTCAGCTTGAAGAAGCCAGATCGGTCTTCGCCCAGTTCCCCAACAGAAGTTGGATGTTTTTCTCAGAGGGGAGAATGTAGGGACAGGGGTCACCATAGGTAGGGAAAAGATAGGTTATTAAAAATTAATAGACAATTTTGACCTCTATAGCCAGACAGCTATAATCAAATAGTGAGAAACATAAAGGCAGCTAGATTCCAACAGTTAAGGAGACAAAGGCAAAGAAACTGGTTCCAGGAAGGTCCCCAGGTAATCTGATTAACATAAAGAAAACAAACTCCCCCTTTTGATTCTTGCATCTACATAACCTGGCCCTAAGCCACCCACCTGTAATTTCAAAGAAAAGTCACAGAGCTATGAGAGAAATCAAGGCAGAGATAACTGATAAGCCCAGGAGCCAACCAGATTCCAAAGGGCCGACCCCAGGAGAAAACCTCAATAAAAAGGGGCTACAATGAAAGGCCCATGAGTATTTCGCTTTCAAATGCTGCTATCTATCATCTTCGTTTCCCCCCTTTTCACCTCTTTTAAATAAATTGTCCTCTAAAGTAGTGGGTCAGTCTGTCTAAAAAGTGATACTGAGGAAATGGGTTATCCAGCCGGAAAAACATACTGAACCCATTCACACTATACAACAAAAAATTAACTCCAGATCAAATAAAAACCCAAGTTTGAAACGTAAAACTTTACAGTTCTTATTTTTAAAATCAGAGAAAATCTTTATGACCTTGGTTGGGTAGGACATAATGTTTTTAACACTCCAAGTGCACGAACTGTGAAGGAAGAAAGTCTGATTAGTGTGGCAGTTGAGGTCTTTTTTTTAATGGCAAATGCCTCCATGGAGCCCTGTAAGCCTAGTCTTGATTAAAGTGGTTTGGTCAATTAATAAGCATTGAACAAGTAAAGACAGGGAGTGTTGACTCCTCCTCTGCGGAAATGTGAAGGGACAAGGAAGGATCGGTGCCACCTCATATTTTGGAAAGAACAATCGGGAGTTCTGGATTTGAGCCCCTACTTCCTGCTCATTACCTGGGAGACCCTGCCCAAGCCCTTAATCAGCCTTCACTTGCTCTGTGCTCCGCATCTTGGAAACTACTTAAATCGCCTCAACACATAGTGCTCAGTCTTTCTCTCCTGTACACAGTGAGTTGTTGGGAAGGTCCACTGAGGCGTGTTCCTCACAAGTCAGGTCACACAGGCTTTGGTTATGCATATTAAAGGTCTGTTGCTTTGGAGTACTGTGTCCCTTCTGAATCGCCTGCTAAAAGATATAAGGTGGACGTAGAATCAGAGCACTGATGGGGATTTTACAGAATCCCGTTCTGTTCATAGAAGGGGAAAGTTGGAAACTCGGGTGAATTACTCAGTCACGCAGCAGAGTATCAGCTGAGTGCACCAGCAGCAAGGCCTTCCCATTCCTGCCCGAGCTCAGGTTGGTTCACAGTGTACGCTGCTGCTGTCTGAAGACTTCGCACGCTAGTCTCTGAACACCGAGTGTGTTTGCTGGCTGGTCATTTCATTCAGCACATATTAGTGAGTTTTGTTGTGTTGTTAGCTTTTTATGTGTAGTCCATCCTCCAGCTAGCCTGCCAGTTTCTCCAAGGATGAAATCAGAATTTTCTCTAAGCAGTTTTTAATAGATGATGTCTAATCCTGAGCAAGCCTCTCAACCAAGTTTCCCATTTCTAAAATGAAGATATAGATTAAATCCTAAAACAAGTGCCATTGTAGTTAAAATTGCTTCTGCAACAAATTCCACCACTGATCCATATTTTTTCCAAAATATCTTTATGGCAAACTTCTGGTTCAAAGAAATAATATAAACAATATTGTATAGAGTTCATCTCATCAGTTATGGAGCTTGTAAAGTGCTTGCTTTATGAGCCGACCCCATGAGGATGTTGTGGAATAAAAAGAAATAGGTATGGGAAAGCCTTCGAGAATGGAAAAAGCCTTGTTCAAAGAGCAACAGTCCCTCAGCAGGTCATGGCACGAGTGTGATCACTCTGGACAGGCAGGGTGAGTTATCCTGGCAGACACTGGCGAGTTATAGGGTACACTGTGCAGAAATGTACAGTAATTGGCTTGGAGGAGAGGAGAAATGAAGTAAAAATGCTTTCAATCTAATTGCTAGATTAAGGGTTATTATAACAGATGTAATTCTGTATCAACATGTTCATAGAGAAACAATGGAAGAAACTATAGCAGGAAATTTTTAAACTCCCAGAATTATACTGTGTCAATTATAAAATGTTTATTTTAACTAGCATTATGTATAAATGATTTAACAAAATGCATCATTTAAGAGTTAACTTTTGTTATCTCTAAATTATTATTAAAGATTCATCTGGTTTTAATGGAACTTTATTTTTTTTTCACTAAATATGCATAGTGCTCTTTCCTTGTATACAGGCATTGCTCATTTTAGTTACTGATCTTCATTACGCACACTTTTCCTTCCTGCTGGTTGTTCCAGCACACCCCAGATTAACTGAGTGTTAAAAGGGAGCAGCTAGTATTGGTCTCATCCATAAAACTCCCTTAGCACAGGTGACTGAATCCCAGCCTGTGTTTTAGAGTCAGAGAAGTAGATGCATCAGGGAAGAAGCCAGCTGGAACCATTTATTATTTATCACCATCAAAAATCTGTGCATATTTTAATGGATAGGTCAACCCATGACCTGTTGCTTTGGCACACGAACTCTATTAGATCAGCGTGCTGACCCCTGCATGTTGAGTGATTGTTTTGACGTGTCTTCGATGTCAGAAGAAAATTTCCAAAATATGCCTCTGCTGGGGAAGCAGGGAAATGGAGTCGTTAATTTACATTAATCATTGAGGAATTTAAAACTTTTTGTCTTGAAAATAGCAAACAGGGGTTGCGGATTTAGCTCAAGTGGTAGAGCGCTTGCCTGTGCAAGTGTGAGACCCTGAGTTCGATCCCCAGCACCCTGCCAAAAAAAAAATATAGAAAAAAGGAAAAAACAGTTTCACAACTCAATCTTAATAATACTTCGGTATAGTTTCTTCAGTGGTTTTCTATGCATTCTTTTCTAACTTTTAAATACAAATTTCAATCAGACAGCAAAGTCAAAAGGATTTTACAGTAAACTCTGAAAATCTACATTGTACAATTAACATGGTACTCTACAGCATACATGCTTCATCACGTACCTCGTGTCTGTCCATCTATGTGTCCACATTTTTAAAATCCATTTCAAAATTATTGCTGACCTTAGTTTGCCTCTCCATAAATAATTCAGCCGGAATGTTATTAATTAGGTTCCATATTTGGTACAGTTTCTTCATTGGATGTAAAATTTAAACACTGATGTTTAAATCTTAGATGTACCATGGCTGAATTTTTGCAAATGTGTACACTCATATAACTCAAACTCTATCAAAATGTCATTATTTTTCTTTTTCACTTAATATTATAATATAAGCATTTTTCTTATTACAAATCTTAAGTGTAATTTTGATGACAGTAGTTGTGATATTTAAATTTAACTCTTTAATTCATTTTGGAGTTATTTTGGTATTTGGATTTCACCTGGAAATTTAAGTAGATCATTTTCCTAAATCTGTTGTCTTGTTAGCATTTCTTTCTTTCCTCTTTCACTGACATAAATTACTTCCTCACAATTCGTATCAGCTGACATGTTGTGTTGAGTTTTCCATGTGTGTTATGACACCTCTCATGATCACGACTTGATACTCTCCAGAAGTAGCAATAGCCAAAATAAATATTCTTGCATTAAACAAAATGGATTTTTTGGAAGGGCTCAGCATTGGGGATCAAATCCAGGGTCTGACACATGCTAGTCAAGCACTCTACCTCTGAGCTGTACTTCTAGTCCCACCAAATTGGCTTTGTTTTAGCCTCTGGGGAAAATTGGGGCGTAATGCCCAAATATCCTTTGGCTCAAAACTTCCCCTATTGTTTTTAGAACCAGGTTTTCCTTTGCAGATTGCCAGACCCAGAAGCTCAGTAAGAGCACTGTTTCTTTAGAAGGGTCCCACACGTATGTATATTTCCTCTTGCTCCTAGTATACTGTGTCCAACTTTGTCCAAATGGCCCAAGCTGTGTATGCTAGTGCAAAGTTCCATTATATACTTTCCTATACAAAAGAGTAAATTCAGAGTGTATTTAAAGTATTCTACCACTTTAAATTAGTATTGTCCATACCTGACACGTTAACTACATTGCTGTGAGGCTATGCTTTCAGCCGACAGTATGAGCTAACCCACCTGAGCTGAGATAGGAGAAATAGTGGTTATCTTCCTGGATTGCAGTAAAGAAACACATATTCTAACAGCTGTCCACCAGAAGCAGGAGTGGGCTGAGACGCAGTGAGCTCCCCGAAACGGCACTCACGCAGAGGCGTCCTGAGGAAAGAAGTCCTCCCCTGAAGGGTGGGTGGGAAAGGGAGAAGGGGTCAGAATAGATTATTTCTAGTTTCTGGTTCATGTAATGATTGCTTTGGCTTTTGGATTAGTTATGAAGTAATATGAGTTCTTCTTCTTTTTTTTTAAACAGGATATAAAAGAAAAAAGGAAATTCTGCAAGGTGTATATAGAGGACCTTGTGAAGGAAGCCACAGAAATCAATATGAAAAACGAAGCTCTGCAGAAGCTCTGGCCACAGATGTTCATTGAACTTGTGAGGGATGCAGTCATAGAAATCCGCAATAAGAACTCCTATATGAAGCTCTGCCTACAGCAGATAACTGACCAAAAATAGAAATGGCTCTTAGTTGTAGTCAATTTGGGCAGTTTTATTTTTTCAGGGTTGAAAATATGCAGGTTAAACCTGTTAATAATAATGCTACCCTACAGAGTAGAAAGAGTAGTATCAAAGCATTATTGCCTGCTGTATCAAAATGGAAGGTTAAGAAGGAAGTGGAAAAAAGGGAGGATTCGTGTCCGGTAAATGTTGGCCAGGCAGCCTCTAGGAACTGAGGAGGTTTGGGCGTTAGGTTGGCGATGCGTTCGGTTCTCGCTGGCTGGTGCCACTGCTGG
Organism: Hystrix cristata; assembly: GCA_004026905.1. Lineage (NCBI taxonomy): Eukaryota > Metazoa > Chordata > Mammalia > Rodentia > Hystricidae > Hystrix > Hystrix cristata. The sequence continues at coordinate 22,338 of PVJO010020762.1, forward strand.
AGCCCAAAGCACACAGTATTTGCTGATGGTTTAGCATGAGTTGCTTCTACCTACTTTCAGCTGATAATTTTCATTTATTTGCCTTTTTATTTATGTCATGATTTCAAAGCCAAAAATATACTCTTTTTTATGAGTAAAGAATAAACTGAATACGTTAGTTTAAAAAAAAAAAGTGTGTTTGCTTCCTTGATGCAGTCAGCGCTGTCCTGTTGTCATTTGTTCTTAGGTCAGATAGCCTGCAGGGGAGGAGGCCCCGCTCTTGTAGGGATGCAGGGGTGCATGCTGGGCGCAGCGGAGGTCCTGGGGGTCCCTGTGGGTGGGGAGTATGGAAACGGGCCTACCCTGGAGGGGAAGGGAAGGCGTGCTCCGTGGGGGTCCTGGGTGAATACACAAGGCAGTTACAAATCGGCAAGCCTGCTTCTCTGAAAGGTGCTCCCTTCTGCTGCTGATTGCCGTGTGGCTCTTTTTATAGGTTTGCATGTGAACCTGCACCTCAGAAGTCTTAAGGATACAGTGAAAGGCTGTAATTTTTTAAAATTCAATTTGAAGATCAAACAAGTAAAGAAGATATGAGCAGAGGTTTGGCTAGTTTATGCTGGTGAGGAAGTTTGGGGTAGCCTATTACTGTGGCTAGAACTGATGCAACTTTAGAAAAACAGTATTACAGGTAAATCAAAGGAATTCTCCAGTTTGCTGAGATTTTTGTCAGCAGAACCACAGGATGTGGGAAAACAAGAGCAAGATACGAGACAGCAAAGCTATACAGAGATACTTGAAGATGAGTATTCCACTTACTGCAGTCTTCAAAGAGACCCGCATCCTCAAGGTCTCTGCGTCACCCTCCCCCAGAAGCAGTGTTCAAGGTTAGTAGGTGAACATAATTTTTCTGAGCATAGGCTTTTAAATCATTCTGTCCTCCGTTAGCATTCCACCACTGAAGCTACCAATTTACCAATTTGTGACCCATCTTGTCCTGTTTCCTCTTAAGAAACCGGACAATCTCCTTCATTAAAATTGTTGTGAGGATCAAATGCAGTATATACAAACAAAGCCTTCCTCATAATGCTTGTGTTATGGCTTGTATCTAATGTCTCCCCAAAACCTCATGCGGTCATAGGTGCAGCTTTTCAGAGGTGGCCAGATCGAGACTGTGTGGTGCTGGGATTGAGTCACGGTGTGATGCTAGGATTTAGCGTGCCCCACCCTGGGTGTGAGTGCTACCTGCCCTAAGGGCAGGTAGCCTAGAATAGGATATCAGGGACAGAAAGAGGGCTGCTATTGTCACTTGCTGCTGCTTCACTACTTCCCTACTTTCTGCTTGCTGCCTTCTGCCTGCCATGAACTGTTTCTCCTCCACGATGTCCCTCTGCCATGCTGCTCTGCCTTGGAGCCAGCCGACTGTGAACTCAAACCTCTACAAACTGTGGGCTAAATAAACCTTTCCTCCTTTAACTTTGGGTGTTGGGTATTTCATCTCAGCAATGAGAAAAGTAACTAAGATAGCCTGACACACAACAAGCACCCAATAAACAGGGCTATCATTCTTATTCTTTAGAATACAGGTTCAACTACAGGGTTGGTGCCCTAGGACAAGAGGAGCTATGAGCCTCGCGTAAGGATCCTTCAGCCTCTCTAAATTGAAATGGACCCTTTCTCATCTGGCTAATGAATGATGATCTTTCCTGTGGTTCATTTCTTATTTGATATAGAAATGAGATCCCAGCTTGAGAGTAGTGTTGAGAAGACACCCAAGAATATCTTGTTCATGGGGTTCTAGTAGGTAGGAAAAAAGTAAGAACCTGTGCCACATCAGGATTGTAGGAACTGTTGCTCACTCTGGGCACGCATGTGTGGTACTATGTATTGAGGACATGTATATGGGAAGTGTAAAAATATTGAGTGGATCCATATCAATAATGTATAGAGAATGAACTTCAGGAGAGGAAAAGAGCAAGAGTCAAATTAGGGAGACCGATTGGGAGGATATTACTATATATTGATCTAGGCAAGAGATAAGGGTGACTCAGATCACAGGAGGACAGTGGAGTTGCCAGGAAGTGATTGGATCTCGGGTATACTGTGGAGGGAGAGCCAAAAAAATTGATGGCTAGATTGACTGCGGACTATGAGACACACGAGCCAGTAGCGGAGCGCAGGTTTTGGCTTGGCCAACTGCTAAGATCAAGTTGCCATCAACTGAGTTGAGAGTGAGCTATGAATGGAGCTTCTTTTGGAAAGAAGAACAAGGGTTCCATCTCGTATATGTTGAGTTTGAGGCAGTTGCTAAATATCCAAGTACAGGCAGTAAGTGGGTGTGGATAGAAGAGTTCAGAGTTAACAAGAGAAGCGTGGGTTGGGTTAGAGTATAAAATTTGGAGTCCTCAGGACGTAGAAGTACTTGTTTTGTTATCTTTAAGAGAATAAGCCTCTCATTATTTGAATGATAATTATGGTTTATTTGCCATTTAATTTTGATTTATCTAAGGTTTCTTTTTTATATATAGTACGTGTTTGTAGTATATAATGTTTACATTCCTTGTGGGGAATTTCTGAGTTTTCCTATGTAGTCAAATCTCATTGTTTTCTTTATGATTTCTTTGATTGTAATTACGCTTACTCAGAGAGCAGCTAATAATTCACCTATATCTTCTTTTTTTAAATTTTATTTTAATGGTACATTTTAGATGTACATAGTGATAACATTCATCATAGGGGATTTGTACCTGTAATATATCTTGTTGCTTCTTTTTTTTCCCATTCCCCTCTCCTCCCCAATCATCTATATCTTCTTATGTTTAAATTCCATGCTTATCTATTAATAATTTTTTTTGATGGACCTAGACATGCCCTGGTCATCTCTTCTTTGGCAGACCTAGGTTTTGTTCTCTAAGCTCCCAGACCATTTAATCAGATGTTCTCAGGGGAAAAAAGAAGGGAGGGAAAGAAGGAAAGGAGGAAAGGAAGGAAGAAAGGAGAGAGAGAGGAAAGCAAGGAGGGAAGGAAGGTACGTGAGATTGTGGCTAGTTAACAAGGCAGAATGCATAATGGAATAGAGACGTCCCAGGAAAATATTAAGTTTAAATCCTGAAGAACAAAGGTTAGTTTTCCTAACCTGCTTTTATGGGTCAATTGGAGATGGAATGCTTGCCGTTGCCAAGAAGTTCAGAGCCAAGTCTGAAATTTGATCACAGCAAAGTGGTCAACCCTTATTGATGGGATGTTTGTTATCTTTGATCCTGATTTTCCCTTTATGTTTATGTTTTCTTGGTTCATTGCATGTGTCTTTTGTTGCAAGCTATCTCAAATCCTATGTGGGAAGAGCCAAAGTGGATTCAAAGTCCTGAAGAATAAATGACTCCTAAAGAGTAAGTCCTTCTCGGGGAATGGAACAGTTTGTGGTTTCTCTTCAAGAAACAGTGAAACTATTTCCTAATTCCTTGTAGCAGTCCCACTAAATCTCCGCAGTCAGATTAACTTTTTCTCTTTGTTGATCTTGAAATATTTCATCATGCAGAAGTGCATGTGGAATAGGACGTCAAATAAATACTCTGCCATCACCACCAAGCATAACACATCTTAATATTTTCCACATTTCTTTTAGATTTTAAAAATAACACATTGGAAATAGAGATGGAGCCCCTGTGTACCCTCTTCCTCTCCCTAAAGGTAACTACTATACTGAATTTCATGTTTATTATTCATTCATGTTTTCATACTGTTCCTATCTTTATGCATAAATACATAGGGAGTTTGAGTGTTTGTTTTCAAATTTTATATAAATGATATCTTGCATCTTTTTCACTGTATGTTATGTTTCTAAGGCTCACCCTTATTGATGATAGTAGTTCTTTCATTTCATTGCTATTTGATATTCAGTTCTATGGCCAGTGCCAGTTTAAGGATCTGTCTCCCTGTTGGTGGGCATCAAGAGATTTCTAGTTTAAAACTAGTGCAGATGCTGCTGCCTTGAATATGCCTGTTTCCGTGTGCGTCTGAGGGGCAAGCAGTCAGCGGTGGAATTGCTGGGCCTTGTGTGTGTGGTCGGCCGCAGTCGGTGTTGCCCAATTGCTTTCTGAAGTGATTTGTGTCAAATTCTTCCATAACCAGGAAAATGCAAGTTCTGGTTGTCCCTTATACTCACTGGTAAGTAGAATTTTCATTTTTTGCCATCTGATGTGTAAAAGTTTGTGTGTGTGTGTGTGTGTGTGTGTGTGTGTGTACTTGATGGCTTTTGTGCACAAGTTTTTTTCTTAAGGTGAAGTTTATGTATAGTGAAACACACTTAAGCATCCCTCTAGTGAGTTTTGAAAATGCAATCAACATCCCAGTTAAAATATAAGACATTTAAATCACTTCACAAAAGTTATTTTTGTCCATTCCCACCCCTCTTCTTTCAGCACCTATTGCTCTCATTTCTTTCTGCATTGTTTTATCTGTGCTGGAACTTCCTATAAATGGAACCATTCTATATGCAATATTTCTTATTTGTCTTCTTTTACTCGATATAATGTTTTTGAGCATAACCTACATTGTTTTATGTATCAATAACTCATTACTTTTTGTTGCATGGTATAAAGATATAATAATTTGTTTACTCTGTTGGGTTATTTTTAATTTGGGGCTCTTATAAATACTGCCATTTTTCTACAAATCTTTTCACGCAGTAGAATTGCTGGGTCATAGACTAGATTTAAGTTTAACTTTAGAAGGAACTGCCATAGATTTTTTTCACAGTGGTGATATAATTGTATGATCTCTCTGACAACATATAGAAAGTTCTAATAGTGTCACATATTTGCCAACATTTGTTGTCGTTAGCTTTTTTAAAAATTTAGCTGTTCTCATGTGGTTCTACCTAGCCATCCTATTGTTGTTTTAATTTCATTTTCCCTGATGTAGAATTGTGTTGGTCACACTTTTGTGTGTCTAGTGAATGTGTGGGATGTAAGAGGGAAGGACGTAGATACGACATGTGTGTCCTATCTTCTTTCAGGAAATAAATGTTCAGGTTGGTTGCTCATTTTCTTAAAACTTGAATTGTCTTTATTATTGATTTATATGAGTTCTTTATATTTTCTAGATGAGTGCTTTATGTGCTCTAAATAATTTTGAATTATAATAAAATTCGGTTTATCCATTTTTAAATTCCAGGTGCTTTTTATGATTTCTTTAAAATAGTTTTCCTGCCCAAAATTTGCAAAGATACCCTCCTTTGTGATCTTCTAGAAACTTTATAGTTATAGCTATTATACTCAGTGTGGTGACCCTCCATCACTTAACCTGCATGTCTGATGCACAGTAGATACTACACTTTATTTTTTCTTTGCCTGTGGAGACTCAGTTGTGTGAGCACAATTTGGTATAGTCTCTTTTCCCCTCAATAAATTGCCTTGACAGTCTTTCTTTTTCTTTTTTCCTTCCTTCCTTTGTTCTTTATTTTTCTTTTTTCTCTTTTCTCTTTTGAAACTTAAATGACCAATATGTAAGTGGGTCTCTCTCTGCTTATTATTCTTTTCTTTTTTCTATTTCTATGTAGCTACTGCATTGTCTTGATTACTGTAGCTCTATGTAAGCCCTGAAATCAGGTATTATAACTAATTCAGCTTTCTTGTTCTTTTAAATCAATCTCTCTCTCTCTCTCTCTTGTTTTTGTTTTGTTTTGTTTTGTTTTATTTTGTTTTGTTCTTTGCAGTACTGGGGCTTGAACCAGTGCCTCACACATACTAGGCAAGTCTTCTGCCTCTGAGCAACATCCCAGCCCTATTGTTCTTTTTAGAAGTTATTTTAGCTGTTTTATGGCTTTGCATTGCCATATACATTTTAGAACCAGCTTGCCAATATATATTTTTTAAATCTTTTGGGATTTTTATTGGGATTCCACTGCATCTACAGATTAGAGATTTTAAACTATGATTATCATCATGCAATATGATTTTTTTATTTAAATAATTTTTTTGCAAAATATTACAGGTCTCGGTATAAATGTTATTCCTGAGTAAATGTGTTCTTAAGTTTGTGTTGTGGTTTGAGTCCTGAGTGCCCCTCAAAGGCCTGTATGTTAAATGCTTTATCACTGTCCAGTGTCACTGTTGGGAGGTGCCAGAGCCCGTGGAAGGCAGGGCCTAGTGGGAGGGGTGATGTCACTGGAGGGTGTGTCCTTGGACGGAGGTGGGGCCCCAGCCCGTTCTCTCTCTCTCTCCCTCTCTCCCTTCCCTCCACCCTCCCTCCCTCCTTCCTAGCTGCCATGATACGAGCAGCTTCCCCTCACACCCTTTCACAATGACATGCTACATTGCCACAGGCCCACACTGTGGTCCTGCGTGATGCTGTACGTGTCATTTCTTTCCTTACTAGCCCAACTGGCTTGTCTAAGGACTGGCATGCAGAAACATTTCTGCTTCTTCCGGTCTTTGCTGAGAGCTACAGTTTTCTCTATCCTTCCAGCTTGTGCTATTAATGAGTGTTGACTACATGGAGTAAATGGGGCAAGACAACAGACTTCTAATGGATCGTTCTCACTGTCACAGCTCCACACCGTTGACAAAACAAACATCCTCCGTGTTTCCTAGTCTGCCTGGAGCCACCATCCATTCTGGTCCTGACTTTCAGTACCCACAGGCCCACACCATTCCCACTGCATTGCTTCTTTGTCACATAGCCTTACTCCTGAAAACCCTTGTCATGTTAGCAGCACTCAGGGTGGCATCATTCTCCAGGCCCATGAGGAGCCACTTAAGGAGGTGACTTGGGTAACTGTCCCTTCTTTATGCTCAGTCGGAGGCTTTGAGTGCCGTCTGTTCCCGAAGACAGAATCCCATCATTTTTACACCTCCCACATTGTTACCCATTTCTTCACCTTGCATAATGAAAAGTCATGTACTTAATGACTTCATTTTAATCATTTGGTTATTTTCATTATATGCTCAATGCCAAGAAAATACAAACCTCCAGTATTTTTTCTATGAACAGAGCAGGAATGGATCACTTTCATTAACATATTAGCAATTTTCCTTCCTGGACACATGGCTGATGTTCGGTTCCATCTCAACTCTAACATCCCTTCTTCAGTAGTCATTAACTGAGCAAATGAAGAACCTCTGCAGCCTGAAGTTTCCCTTGGGAGGAATGTTGTTGAGCATCCTTCCCTCCTACATCCCACACAATTGCCAAGCTCTGATTCATACTTCACACAGCTTGGCTTCCATCCAGCCATAAACATCTGCTTGTATAGACACGTGAGAGCCATTGGTCTCCACTCTGTGTGCCAGTGACATTCTACAGCATCCAACAATAACAATCAATACAGAAATTTCAGCTTTCTATTCAAGTGAAGTATTTGGCATTGACTATATGGGTAATTTATAAGTTCTAGAGAACAAGATGGCTCATACCAGCTTTTCACTCTAAGGAACACAGCACCACGGCCCCAGCAGTTTTAATGTCTGCTTCACCTCTAGCAGTAGAGCTTATTAACTTCATGCTGAAAAGCATTCTTTTTTATTTTTTCCATGAAAATTGACTTTATTCACCAATTCTCTGCCTTGCTTGGCAATTATGTACAGCCCGCAGCGGCTAGGGACCTCTGCTGAACGAGTCTGTAGCAGATAACAAACTGAAGGTTCGCCAGTGAAATAAAAGTGAGCTCTTACAAGAATGTAATAAACTACTTTCGTGCTTCTTATTCACATTTTTATTTTTCGTCTGTTTGTGTAAATCATCATATTCACAGATTCCATTTTTCAGCATATTACTTTTCTCATACTATATTTGTACAGGAGCCAGCACACTAAGCTTATATTAATTGCATTTTAGCATTAACCAAATGCTTTGTTAATATTAATATAAATATTGGTTTATGTTCATCACAACCCTTGACCTTCAAAAAACCACTTCTGTGAATTGAGGATAATCACATCATAACAGAAACAGCAAACAGGTAACTTAACGAGACATTCATTCAACAAATACTTACTGAGTACTTAATACCAGGCACTGTGCTAGGCTGATGTTACAAAAATGAACAGTAATTGCTGCAGTCACACAGAATGCAGTCAAGCAAGCAGGAGCATGTGAGTGATGAGCAGCCACATCACCTCAGAGCAATGTGCCTCAGCAGAGAATGACTAATTGGGACCGACTGGAATGGAAAAATAAGAATGTATCCACACTTCAGTAAAAATTGTCATTAATTTTATGTTCCAAATTTGTGAGATACAAGTAAAAGTGATTTAAAAGTAGTTTTGAGCCTTGCGTGGTGGTGTATACCTGCAACCCCAGGCAGGCGGATCACGTGTTCAAGCCCACCGTCGGCAATTCAACAACTTAACGAGACCCTGTCTCAAAATAAAAAATAAAATGGACTGGGGAAGTAACTCAGTGATAGAGCACCTCTGGGTTCAATTCCCAGTACCAGGGAAAAAAGTTTGCTTTTGTTTGTAGTCCTGGGGGTTGAACCCAGGGCCCTCACATGTAGAACCCAGGCCCCCTCTCTGAGACTGCCCTGGTCCACCAGTGGTGTGAAGACAATATTTTTTTTTAATATTTTTATTATTTTTACCAAGAACATGTAATGGTACATTGTATACATAATGATCATAATCAACATGGTTATTTTGTACCTGTACATGATACATCTTGGTTTTCCCCCCTCTTCCCTCCTTCCCCTCCCCTCCCTTCCATTCACCCACCCCTCCCTATTTGCAACAAGTGTAACTACACTTTACCATTTTTTCCCCTTTCATCTTACTTTTCTTTTAACCTTCTTCGTTATCCCCCTTTTCCCTATCTAGTTCTCTTTTGAATACTATCTCTCTTTTTTCTTTTTTAAACAAAATATCTATTCTACCCCTTTGTCCTTATTTACACTTATGGTTTCTCATATCAGAGAAACAATTCGATGTGTACTGATAAGTGTCTGATTTATTTCACTTAATAGTATGTTCTCCAGGAACATCCATTTACATACAAATGACTCTAGTTTATCCTTTTT
>PVJO010020763.1:0-31373 GCA_004026905.1 Hystrix cristata
GAAGGAAGTAAAAGATCTATACAATGAAAACTACAGTACTTTGAAAAAGGAGATTGAAGAAGATATCAGAAAATGGAAAGATATCTCTTGCTCCTGGGTAGGAAGAACTAATATAGTGAAAATGGCCATACTCCCAAAACTGCTATACAGATTTAATGCAATCCCAATTAAATTACCCATAGCATACCTCACAGAATTAGAGAAGACAACCCTAAAATTCATTTGGAACCAAAAGAAACCTAGAATAGCAAAAGCAATTTTGGGCAACAAAAGCAAAGCAGGGGCCATCATAATCCCTGACCTAAAACTATACTACAAAGCTACTGTAATAAAAACAGCATGGTACTGGCACAAAAACAGACCCCAGGACCAATAGAACAGGTTAGAAGATGAAGAAACAGGTCCAGACACTCTCAGTCACCTTATCTTCAACAAAGGGACCAAACAACCTCACTGGAAGAAGGATAGTCTCTTTAATAAATGGTGCAGGAAAAACTGGCTCTCCAGATGCTGAAGGTTAAAACTAGACCCGTATCTTTCCCCATGCACTAAGCTAAAATCAAAGTGGATCAAAGATCTAAATATTAAAACAGAAACACTAAATCTTTTGGGAGTTAGAATAGGTCGAACTCTTGAAGACATAGGTGTAGGCAAAGACTTTATAAACAAATCCCCAGTTGCTCAGGAAATATCACAAAGAATCAACAAGTGGGACCTGATCTTGTTAAAAAGCTTTTGCACAGCAAAAGAAACTACCAGCAGAGCGAAGAGACAACCCACAGAGTGGGAAGAAATTTTCGCCAGCTATTCCTCTGACAAAGGACTAACATCTCGAATATATAAAGAACTCAAAAAAATCAGACCCCCCCAAATGTAAAGACCCAATCCAAAAGTGGGCAGCAGAAATGAATAGACAGTTCTCAGATGAAGAAGTAGAAACAGCAGATAGACATACGAAAAAATGTTCAACATCACTGGTCATTCGAGAGATGCAAATTAAAACAACCTGAGATTCCACCTCACTCCACAAAGAATGGCTATTATCAACAAACCAGCCAATAACAAATGCTGGAGAGGCTGTGGAGAAAAAGGAACCCTTCTCCACTGTTGGTGGGAATGTAGACTGGTGCAACCGCTACGGAAATCAGTGTGGAGATTCCTCAGGGAACTAGTACTAGAGATTCCATTTGACCCAGCTATTCCCCTTCTTGGTATCTTCCCAAAAGAATTACAGTCATTATACCGCAGGGATATATGCACACCCATGTTTATAGCAGCACAGTTTGTAATAGCTAAATCTTGGAAGCAGCCCAAATGCCCATCAACAGCAGAATGGATAAAGAAAATGTGGTTTTTTTTATACAATGGAGTACTACTCTGCCATAAGGAATGATAAGCTTGAGATATTCCTAGGTAAATGGTTGCATTTTGAGACCATATGCTTAAGTGAAATAAATTGGACACACATGTTTAAATACCGCATAGTTTCTCTGGTGTGAGAAATGGAAGTGTAAATAAAGACTAAAATGTATTATATTGGGAAAGGGAACAAGGGAGGGGGAAAGGAACAGAGGGACAAGAGAAATAAGAAATGGAAGGAAAAAATGTAAACAAATCTTGTAAATAAGGAGGGAGGAGGGGGCCAGGGAAGGGGAATGGGAAAAAAAGAAGCAACAAGATACATCATGTACAGGTACAAATTCCCTATGATGAATGTTATCAATATGTACATCTAAAATGTACCATTAAAATAAAAATTAAAAAAAATTGACTTAAAAATGAACCTCAATTTAAGACTTATCAAATGTATATTAATGAACTCAAAATTGATTGGAGATGTAAATTTAACATGTAAATACATAAAACCCTTAGAAAAAACTAGAGTGTCTTCCTAATCTTGTGTTAGACCAAACAATTTTAGACATGACACCAACAATACCCGGAAAAGGAAAATTGATAAATGTAACTCTATAAAAAGTAAAAATGTATGAGAAAGATTTCAGACTCTGAGAAAAATCTTGTTTAAAGAATGCAAGCATGCAAGGACATGGCACAGATAGGGAGAGATAGTCACAGATCATATATATATATATATAAATCTCTAAATTCAATAATAAGATAACAGAATTAGAAAGTGGGAGAAAAGCTTGAACAGACATATTCTGAAAGAGAATATATAAATTGTCCAGTAAGTCTAAGGAATATATTAGTTTTAGGAAACTGGCCAATTAAAGCCACATGGGATAGCCCTATACATGTATTAGAATGGCTAAATGGCTGAAACAAAAAGTATTGACAACCTTGTGTTAAGTGAAATAAGTCTGGAATAGAGAGACAAATAACATGTGATATATGGAATCTAAAAAAATTCAAAACATAGAAGGAGTAAAATTGTAGTTACCATGGGCTGAGTGAGGGTAGAGTGGTCAGGAAAAGGAGAGAGTGAGTTAATAGGTACAGTCACAGCTAAGAAGAGCATATTTTGATGCTATATTGCAAAGCAAGGTGACTGTAGTTAATAATAACATATTACACACTTCAAAATAGCCTGAAGAGAGAATTTTAAAAGTTCCAGTCACAAACACATAATAAATATCTGAGGTGATAGATATGATATTTATTCTGCTTACACACACATGCATTTTCAACGTATTACTTTGTATCCCATAAATATATACAATATTATTTGCCAGTTGAAAAGAAAATAAAGCTTAGAAAGAAGCTGGCAATTATCAGGCTCTGGCAGAGACTCAGGGAGACGAGATCATCCATACACTGCTGTTAACAATGCAAAATGGAGCAGCCACTCTGGAAAATAGTTTGTCAGTATTTCACATGGCCATACAGATACTTACCATATAACTTAGCAGTTACACTTACGGGTGTTATTTTAGAGCAATTAAAGCTTCTTTCACACAAAAGCCTGTTCACAAATGTTCACAGAAGCTTAATTTGTAAAACGTCCAAGCTGCAAACCATCCAAAATGTCCTTTCATGGGTAAATGGGTAAACAGACTGTAGTCCGCCTATACAGTGGAGTACCAGTCAGCACCTAAAGGGAATGAACTGTCAATACAACAACCAGGATGTTTGAAAACTTTATGCCGAGTGACATAGTCAAGGTGGTATACTGCATCAGTCCATTTATATGCCACCCTTGAAGTGACAAAATTAAGATGATGGAAAACAGAACAGATGTTGCCAAAGAGCATGAGGAGGAAGAGGGTCTAATTACCAAGGGGAAGCAAGAGGGGGTTTCTTTGTGATGATGAGTAAATGGTAATGGTTACAGACTTTATTGAGATAACATTATCTGAAATATTCACCAAAAATGTGCATGTAAAAACAAATGAAATCTGAATGAGTTTTCTAGTTTACTTGATTGATATTTACCACTGCAGGTTCTATGATTATGAAAGATGTTATCAACAAGAAAAGGAGTGTGAAGAGTAGTGTTGGAACTCTGTGCAGTACTTTAGCAACTTCTCACGAGTCTAAAATTATTTCAAAATAAAAAGGGTTTTTTTTTCTTAATAAGAGAGACAAGGGCTGGGGATTAAGTTCAGTGGTTAGAGTGCTTACCGTGCAAACACAAGGGCCTGACAATCCCCAGCACCAAAAAAAAAAGAAATAAAAAGAGAGAGAGAGAGACAGGCAGGGTGTTGTGAGGTACAGAGGAGGACAGAAAATTTCCTCTATTCATTTCAGAGATGAAGGAGAAGTGGAAAATTTGGGGAAAATGCAAGAGGAGGTGACATTTGGCAGAGTCCTCAGATGAGAAGAGGGTGGCAGCGGAGGTTCCCTATGCACAGGGGCACTGCCACAGCTGCAGCGTCTGGGGGCTCGTGCTCCCTCATCTAGATCATGGCAAATTTTCCTAACTGACGTGCCTGCTTTCACTCACTATAATTTTCAACCCTTTTGTGTCCTGAGTAGTTCTTTAAAAATGAGAATCAGAGACAGCACTCCTTTGCTGGAAGGGCTCCCTTCTGTCAGAGGAATGGCCCCTGCCCTTGCTGTGGCTTCTGCTGTGTACTCTTACGCACTCACCTCCCTGCCCTCCGCTCCGGCTTCCTGATCTTTGCTGCTCCTTGAACTCATCAGGCACCTTCTCAGTTCGAATCCCTCTCACTGGCTCTTCCCTCTGCCTAGAATCCTCATATCTGTCCACAATGCTAGTTCTCTTGCTTCTGTCAGATACTTGTTTAGTATTCTGCTTCTCACTGAGACTTTCTCTTAAAATATGATTTAAAATCGCAATAGCTGCTAGCCAGCCTTCTCTGTTTCTCTTCCTTTACTTATTTTTCTGTGCTTATTACCTTGTACTTTACCACATAATATATTTTTATTTTTTTTGTTGTTGTTGTTGTTTGTTTGTTTTTTCCCCTCTTCTTCTACTAGACTATGACCTCTCTCTGGGAAGAAATGTACATCTGCTCCTTTTTCTTCACTTTCTCTCCAATGCAGAGAATCTTTTCATTCTTTCAACAAACACATATGAAGGTCCATATTCATTTCCTATGGCGGATATAACACATTTCCATAAACTTCATGGTTTCAAAGAATGAAAATTTGTCAACTTACGGATTCTAGAGGTTAAAAGTCCAAAATTAGTTCCATGGAGCTAAAACCTAGGTGTCAGCAAGGCTATGCCCCTTTTGGGGGCTTCTGGGGAAAATGTGTTTCCTTGCCTTATCCAGGTTTTACAGGCCACCTGCATTCCTTGGCATGAATCCCCTTCCTCAGCCTCCAATGCACATCATACCATCTTTTGCTTCCGTTGTTATATCTCTTTTTAACGGTGACCCTATTGCCTTCCTCTTGTAAGAAACCTTGCATTTACATTGGCCTACCAGATGATCTAGGATAATCTCATCACAAAATCCTTAATTTAAAACACTTGCAAACTCTATTTTACTTTGGAAGGCAACATATTCACTTGTTTTGTGCTTAAAGCATGGACATCTTAGGGTCATTTTAAGGGCCTGTAATATTCATGGCCTATTAAATGTGCTAATACAGAATAGTCGAATGTAGGTAAATCCAAAACTAACAGGACAATTTTAACTACTAATAAACATGATAAGGAAAACAAAACAGGGCAATCTAATAATCTAATCTAGTCGAGAACAACTACAGGGATGGGAATGAAGACCTCTGAGGAACAAACTTTGAATTGACAGATAAAAGACATGAAGAACCCTCCACACAAGACCTGATACAAAGGTCTTGAGGTAGTAGAGAGCAAGTCAACATGGAGCTCTGACTGCATTTTGAAACTGATAATAAGCCATTAGAAGATTTTGAGAGAGAAATGACTTATTATGATTTATGTTTTAAACAGAAGATTGTATATGACCATGATTATGGCAAATGAGTTACAGGGGGCAAGAGTCGGTGTAGAAGACCTTATATAAGGCTGTTACCATGGTAGTTCAGGTGAAGGACTGTGTTTTCTGAGGGATATGGGAGAAGCGATGGACATCAAAATACTGGATGTATTTGTAATGTATTTATAGGTAAAACTGATAAGGTGCTTGGTTGTGGGAATAAACAATTATTCCAAAGTGCTGGGTTTGAGGAATGAGATGTATAGCAATGCTACTTACCATGGAAGACTTTAAGAAAAACAAATTTGTAGGACAATATCGAAATTTCTGTTTGAACACATTAAGTTCACTATGTTTATCAGCCATCTCAGGGGGCTGTACCAGGAGATCATGAACTATGTGCATCTAAAGTACAAAGGAATGGCCAAGGACAGAGCTGTTCATTAGGGGTTATGTACCCTAGATGGCACTTACCAGTACAGGAAAGAATAAAACCGTTTGGAGAAAGAGAAGAGTGAAAAAGTGATTTGCAGAGGATGTAGGTAACAGTAATAAAATTAGTAGAGTCTCATTTACTTGTCTTGTATTATTTCAGACACCTCTACCTTTTCATATATTAATTTATTTAATCTTTTTACAACGTTCCAATGAATTGACTTTTATCATTAGCATACTCCCATTTTTATAGTGGAGAAAACTGAGATTTAATATGAAGCTTTGCTCAAGGTCATGCAGCTAGGGATTGGCTGAAATGGGATCTGAGCTCAGGAACTTCAATTCAAGAGCCTTTGCTCTCAATCCTTGAGTGGATAGGAAATTGTTTCCTTCATAAATATAATCTGGGAAAATTTAATATTACTGACAAAATTACACCAAATATAATATTGAACAGGTATTATTGAGAACAAACAAAGAGTGAATGACTAGATCAGTCCATGGCCAGCTGTGGGACTTTCCCACAGCGATAGTAGAATTCAGCAGTAAGTGTTGAGCTCCACTAAAATATATCCTTCCCTTTCAATGAACTCTACATTTTTAAACTCGAAAACTTTTCTCTGATGTCATAGAACTAAAGCTCTTTATGCCATGTTAGGATGGGATTTGATAAAACTCTTTTCATATGTTTGCCATAAATAGACTTTTCAACACACCTAGGAAATTCTGTGGTTCCATGAATCACTGCTGGAATAAAAGTCAGTTCACACATTGTGACAAACATCCCATCTTTTAAAGGATAAAGCATATGGAATCAATTGTCAGGAATGAGTCTCATCTTAAATAAGTTTACAAGAATCAGGAGTTAGATTTGAAAAAGCAAATCAAAACAAAATGAACCAGTTTATAAATAATGCTTACAACATGGTCTCATCTAACTCTCACAAAGTATTTTTGAAGATTCAATCTCAAAATACGCTGATGAGAATTTTCCACATCTGTGAATTTGTCAGTATCACATTGAGAAGGTGCAATTTTCTTATTGCATTGTGTGGGAAGGAACAGTTTGCTGCTTAACAGACAAATTATTGTCTTTTCGAGATAATCCAAAAGTTGAAAGTGTTGCAAATTGAGGCCCAAGAGCACCTTAAAGAGGTTTGAGTTTCCGAAGTCTAAACATGAACGCACACACGATAAGAAAGCTGGCTCTGACTTGGCAGGATGGCTGAGCATCTACCACATGCCACACTGGGGCCGCAGTAATGAGTCGGGGGCTGTGGAGTACCATTTACATGAAGCTCATGGGTTAATGCGAAAGACATACAATCAACTAAATAATACGAAGTGTGATAAGAAAAGGTGAAGTTCTAGGGGGATGCAGAAGTCAGGAGAAAAAATTTTGCTACTTGGCTCCTTTTATAGTATGGTTTTGATACTTACATGAGGGCTTGGCAAAATATTTGAAAATTAGGGGGCTGGGGACTTAGCTTAGTGGTTAGAGTGCTTGCTTAGCAAGTGCAAGGCCCTGAGTTCGATCCCTGGCACCAAAAAAAAAAAAAAAAAGAAAATTATTTTCAGTATTAATGTTGATCAGAAGATTAAACTGTTAGTTCTGTTTAGGTGAGATATGTTCTCAAGAAGAGACTAGTTTTCAAAAAAAAGAAGAGAGTAGTTTTCATACACTAAGGTACAGGTAAAAATTTTAAGAGACTGCATATTTTCCATCTTTAAGAGTCTGTCTTTTCAAGTACCACTATTCAATGAGGTGCTAATTTTAAACTCTTCAAATTTGCTTTTCATTTTTCTTGACTCCTACTAAAAATGGGCTGGGCAAGTGTGTTGCTTAGCAGTAGACCATTTTCTGAAATTAGAGGGCAACACCCTGCTGTAGGCACTGAGATATATATTTTCATTCACTGAGTGCAGTATGCACTAAGCTTTAAACTAGGAGCTAGCAATTCCAAAATCTAGTTTTCAGAAAAATGGCTCTCTAAAGTTTCCAGAGTTTGATCTCTGGGACTGCTAAATCTTTAGATCGGTGATGGTGAATCTTTTGGAGATTGGGTGCCCAAATTGCAACACAAAACCCACTTATTTATCGCAAAGTGGTAACACTGCAATTAAACCTGAATACTGAAGTTTTAGTTTAGTAACAACAATTCATTAATTAACATCTTTTGTCTTAAAACAAAAACACAGTAACAGAGCTTTCAATTATACCAACAGATTTTTATTGAAAGATAGAAGTTTGCATTTGGTGTGCTTTTGCACAATTAATGTGATCTTTGCTGTTGTGTGAGTACTGCAAATTTGTCAAACCCTGGCTCGTATTTGTTAGTTTGGGAACAACACATGCAGCGCTCAGGTCATCTGTTAGTCTGTTTCTTCTATTAGATTTGGTGTGATTCAAAGTTGAAAACATCTGCTTACAAGCATAAGAGGATCCAAAGTAAGAAAAATAATCCCAAGTGCTTTCATTGACTTAAAATTATCTGGCAGAGAAGTTCACACTTTAATAATCTCATTTTCAGAACCACCAACTGTGCTGTCCTGTGTCATACTTTCACAGTCTATCTTCTCAAGTGTTGTATGCAGTTCATAGAATTTATTTCTCCTGATAGAGCTTTCTTGAAATTCCAATGGCTCCATTTCCAGACTCCCAAAATCTAACCAGTATAAGCAGTCACAATCAAGTTCTTCTAATTTGGCTTTATCTGGAGAAGTAAGAGAACCTAGGGTTGTCTCCATCTTATGGAATCGTAAAAATATTTTGCTAAAATTCTCCTTTGCAGTTGCTATAATGCTAGAAAATTCCTTATAGATTTCCTGATGGCTTGTAGGGTTGTCTGCAAATGTTGTAGAATTTTCTAAATGGATTTTTAGATTTGAAAAATATTTCAGGGACCGCTTTCAAGGTCTCTTTCAAAACCTTGCAGTTTTCTCTCAAGTGTTCTGATATCACAAAGCATCCTTTCTGCAGTTTTCCCTACACCTTGTAGTTTTTTGTTCAATACATTGAAGTGTAATATGAAATCTGTAAAAAAGTGAGGTTTTTAAGCCAGACCATATCAATGAGCTGTAGATATTCCTGATCTTTTTCATTCATAAACAGCTTAATTTCATCTAAGTGGGCTACACATTTCTCTAGGAGTTTTCCTCTGCTCAGCCACCAGACATCATTGTAAGTAAAGCATTATTCTTGCCTGAACCACATCCAGAAGTGCTTAAAACTCAAAAATTAAGCATGAGCCATGATGTAATTCACCATTTTTGTGACATCTTTGAGGATGCTGTCTAATTTTTTGCTGCTTTCCCTGGCATGAAGAGCTTCTTGATGTATAAAACAATGAAAGTAAATGACTGGATGTTTTACTTCTCTAACAAAGAACTGTATGAAACCAGATGTTGCCCCCACCATGCAAAGTGCCTCATTGCTAGGAACTGAAACCACTTTTTCTGGTCTTATGTTTCGTAACAAAAAAGCCTCTATCACAGCGTTGTAGATATCTAGTCCTTGTGTTCTTCTAGGCAAAGACCCCAATTTCACCAGTTCTTCTCTCATGATGTCATCAAAAGCTGACATCTGACTCTGACATCTGACATTGTGACTGCTAGCCCTGCAAGATTATTTACATCTGTATTTCATCAAAGCAAATGGATTGGCAGGCTGCCTTTTGTAGGTCAGTGGTGAGCTGCTGACTAACACCACTTGCCGTGTGCAGGACTTGATGTTTAACAGTGTTTCTGCTAAGTGGCATCTCAGAGATGTGCTGCATAATTTTATCCTTAGTTTGGAAATCAAGAAAAAGGCAATTACTCTTAGACAATATAGGCATTTTGATAAAATCCCCATCAGAGAGGAGGCTTGCCATGTTTTGCTATGCACTGAGAAATTTGAAAGTTGGCAGATGTCAGATGATTTATTTTAGAAATATAGTTGCAAAATCTAAAATATTATTTCCTCAGTTTCCCTTCAAGAAACTCTTCTTTCGGTTTTACCAAGTTCAGCAACACTTTTGTGGTTGGTGTCAAAGTGCTGCCTGACAGTCGATGTGCAACACACGACAATTTTGCTACATAGAACACATACATAATGCTTTCCCATTGTGTTCAGTCGCTCCGAATGACTCTGTCCAGGCCTCCTGGAATGATCTTCTATTATTGGTTTTCTTTTTTCATTTTTCATGTTTTCATTTTTTCGTGTTCAAGACTTAGAGTCTACAAAAGCAAAAAATTAAAAACTGAAGTACCAAATACAAATCCCTATGTGAAAAATAGCTAATACTATTGGTTAATACTACAGAATTAAAGAATTGGATATTCCCTGGATCAACAATATATGGCAGTGATTCTCAGCTGGGGTTCTTCTCGAATTTGCTGACCGTGGCACAAGGGGGCAGTCTTCCACTGGACGCCAGCTTTTGGCATGCTCTGTAAAAGGCATCTGAGTGCATTTTCTGCCTTGTGGGGGCTTATGCTAAATTCACAGCCAGTCCAAGCAAATGTATCTACTGTTGCTTTCGTTACCATAAATTCTTCACAAGCAACTAAATATGAAGCTGCAGATTCAAAAATGCCAGGGGGACAGCACAGCATTAAAAGAATCTCAGTCTCTTAATTAAAACATCACTTTCCTAAATTTTAGATATTAAATTTCAATTTTTCATAAGAAAATTCAAAGCAAATGTATTAAAACTCATAGCCAGTCCATGGAAATACACACACACACACACACACACACATACATACATACACATACACACACATATGTATATATATGTATGGTAGTGCCATGGCCCATGGCAAGGCACTGACCAGCCATGAGAAAGCCTGGACAAGTTGTGGCTAATGAGCGTGGCGTGTGACATCATCACTTGGAATAGGTGCTCTTCCTTTCCCAGCATGGTCATGACCCCTATGTGTGCTGTTATCTAATGCTTGGTTGCTATCAGCTGATTTTGAATTGGGTGGATTATTGTGAATTACTTAAGTGGGCCTAATTTAATCACAAGCGTGCTTTTCATAGGAGAAGAAGGGCAGAAGAAGAAATGGAAAGATGGCAGCATGAAAAGAAACAAGCCCAGTATTGCTGGTATTGAAAATGAGGAAATGAGGCCATGAACCAAAGAATATAGGCGGTGTCTATAAGCTAGAAAGACAAGCACATGGATTCTCTTTGGGAACCACTAGAAGACAGCACAGTCCTGCTAACAGTCAGTTTTAGCCTATTGAGACTGATGGTCTGCTTCTGACCTCTAGGGCTGTAAGAAAAGTTTTTGCTGTTCTAAGTCACCAAGTTTGTGGTAATTTGTTAAAACAGCAACAGAAAAGGAGTGCATAGTTTGTAAGACAGTTCTTATCCTCATAGAGCTACAGAAGCCCTTGTGAAAAGAGTAAAATACTTCTGTGTTGGGTAAAACAAGAGCATTGAGGCCACAGCGTCTGGGGTTCCCAGATGATCATGTGTACCCTAGAACAGGTAGGATAGTGTTTTGAGAGCATTTCTCTACACAGCTGGAGAATTCACCAAAGAAACAATCAACTGGACCCACAGAAATTTAGGGAATTGGAAGTGGGATTGTGATCTGGATTTGAGGAATCTGAGATAATTTTATGTTACATACCACTTTTACAGACTTCCAAGACATACATCTTCAGCTCACAGCCCTCTCTAAACTCCAGAGCTGACTATAGACCCTAAATTTCTCCTTGGCTGTCTACTGAAGGACCAACTCCAAATTCTTGCTCCTCCCTCTCAGTCCTGCTCCTGATCTAATACTTTCCCTTTAGGCAAATGGCTCCTTCACATTTTAGCCGTTTGTGGACAAAATGAATAATCCTTTGCTTCTCATTTGCTCTTAAACCCCATGTCAAATTCTCTCTTACCGCACCTCAAATCTATGGATCTAGTTAGCTATACCTTAAGTGTATTTGCAGAATTTATCACGTTTAAGCCACCCTCATCTGGTTCGCTTTGATAGCCTCAAACTAATCTCCCTTCTTCCATCCTTTTTCACTTGCTATTTATTCTTAATATAGAATTCATGATACTTATTATTAAAATGTAAATCATTACTCTGCCCGAAACCTTCCACTGATAGTCTCAGAGTAAAAATCAAAATCCTCTTAGGTATCTACCCAAGAGAAATAAAACTGTATATCCCATGAAACTTGCATGAGAATGTTTTCAGCATTATACAAAAAAAGAAAAAAAATTCAAAAAGTAGAAACAACCCAGATGTCTACTAATTGATGAATGGAAAATAAAATGTGGTATAATTGCACAATGGAATATTATTTGTCAATACAAATGAATGAAACATTGATACATATTAGAACATCAATACATAGTATAGCATATATAAAATTTATTATATATGCACAGATAGATAGCTGAAAACATTATGCTAATTCAAAAAGCCTGTCACAAAAGATCACTTGTTTTATTCTATTTATATGAAATTCCTCAAATAGGCAAATCTATAGAGACAGAAAGTAGATTAATTGCTGCTAGGGACTAGAAGAAGGGAATAGGAAGCAACTGCTAGTGAGTATGGGGTTTCTTTAGGGTTGATGAAAATATTCTGCAATTAGATAATGATGAAGTTTACATGACTTTGTGAATATACTAAAAACCACTGAATTATATGTGGAGGAAGGTGTATATATGAACAAAACTGGGCTTCTATCAAGAAGGTAGATGGACCGAAAATATTGGCTTCATTCTTGCTGTATTTGGGTATATAAACTTGTTTAAATTTTCTTTTTTTTTTTTGAGAAATTCTGATATAGATTTTAAAATAGGTTACAGCATGAACAACAGTTGCTATGATATTAAATATCTTCTAATTAAACTTTTAGGAAAGAATGTCCAAAACACGAGGTCAATGAATAAGATGAGATTTCCTCCATAGGTGGTAAAGTGGAAGAAAAGGAATAATTTTTTTCAAACATGTCAATTTAGCCAGATTGTAAGAAGCCTGAGCTGCTAGAACTCCAAGCAAGCTTGCAGGTTCTTGATTAATGATGTAGTTACTATGACCTTCATTTCAAGTGGTGTCCCAAGCAGAGAGAAATGCAAAGTACATTGAATCAATGAGTTATAATCATCATTCACTCTTTGGTTCATCAATTTTTAACCCTTTTGAACAAGTATTTTAGAGCTCTGTCCAGGACGAGGGTAGGAAAAAAAGACTGAAGTGGTATTATCCTGCCATTATACAACTTAGAATCTAGTGGAGAGAGCAGACATTAATCAAGTAATGCAAGTAAAACAATTGGGAAGCATATTATAAAGAAGAATCAGAGAGATGGTAAATTGGCTTTTCTGTGGAATTGGTAGTTGAGCTACTGTGTATGGGAGAAGCAGGATGTGATTCATTGAAGGTTGAAGGTACATTATGTTGGTAGAAGAGATAGTAGGGGGGACTTCAAAGTGCTTTAGGCAAAAGGATTGACATTTGTGGGGAATAAATATGACACACTACTGGAACAGACTGAAGACAGGTATGCTTGGAAATCAGCTGAAGAAGGCAGGGATGTGAACTGTAGCACAGGTCGCCAGCCCCCTTGGGCACCTGTAAGTCATGTTGTGGAATTGTGATCAGAATCCCTAAAGCAATGCTGGTTACTAGGGTGTCAGAGCGGGGTTGACATGCCAAGGTTTGCACTCTCAGCAGATGCCTCTTGCTACATTGAAAAGATCAAACTAAATGGAGAGCGTCGAGTTTAAATACGGAAAGAGCAATTAGATTATTATTATTCATTCAAATGGTTTGATGTTGCCTATATTTGGATGATACCATCCTAATTTAATTATGGCTCAACATATTACAGTGAATACAGAAAGATTAGATTGAACTAGCAGCTATAATTGAACTAATTTTGCTTTTTATTGCTTAAAGAAACATTGAGGTAGTATCTAATATTCTAAACTGTAATATTTCCTATTCTAATACAAAATTTAATATTTGAGGTAATATTTATTATTTACTTAATATTCAGTTCTTCAACTAATGCTTCTGTGTTATTTCAGCTTATACTATAATTAATACTTACATCCTACTTCAACTAATAATTATGTATTTATTGAGATGCTGTTAGGTATCAGGTACTCTTACAGACTCTGGGGATTTAGAAGTGAACAAAACAGTTTTAGAAACCTTTCCTGTTTTGTTTTTTTTTTTTAACCAAGAACATGTATTGGTACATTGTATACATAATGTTCACATCCATCAGGTTATTTTGTACTAGTACATGATGTATCTTGGTTCCCCCCCCTTTTCCCCACCCCTCCCTTCTGCTCCCCCTTCCCTATTTACAGCAGGTTTATTTATATTTTCCCATTTTTCCCTTTCCTCTTTCTTTCCTTTTTCCCTGCTTTCTTTTCCCCTTCCCCCTTTCTATTTCTCCTCTCTTTTCAAAATTATCTTCATTTTATATAATATCTATAACACCTCTCTGACCTTATTTATCCTTATAGTTACTCATATCAGAGAAACAATTTGATGTGTACTCCTACAAATGTCTCTAGCCTGTCCTTTTTTATGGCAGAGTAGTACTCCATTGTGTGGAAAAACTACATCTTCCTTAGCCACTCCTTAGTTGTTGGACATTTAGGTTGTTTCTCAGACTTAGCTATTACAAATTGTGTTGCTATAAATATGGTTGTGCATATATCCCTGTGGTATGATGATTTTAATTCTTCTGGGAAGATGCCCCATAGAGAAATAGCTGGATCAAATAGGACCTCCAGTTGTAGTTTTTTGAGGAATCTCCATATTGATTTCCACAGTGGATGGACCAGCCTCTGTTTCGTTTAATTCACTAAGCAGGTCTTTCATTATGTCTGTCATCTCTTTTTTAACTTCGGCAGTTATTTCTAGTCTGATGTTCTGTATAGCTGTGCCTATCTGTTTTTAACTTCTGCTGCTATCATTTCTGAAAGTTTGGTTGCATGTCTTCTGATTTTTTCTATTTCATTGTCCTCTGGATTTGTCCTGGGTGGGCTGGGGGGTCTGGGGTTGTGTTTTACTTCTGTGTCTTTTTCATTTTCTTTGTACATATATATGTTTTCCCCTTTTAGTTTGTTCTCCATGTCAGTGCTTTCCTAGGAAAAGTTTGTTCGTAAGGTGTCTTCTAGGTATATGTGTTCTTGGTTCTGTGTCCTTCATGTCTCCAGAATTTTCCACAGTGGCATGAGTATGGTTGGCTGTACTTGGTATCGATGACTTGTAAAAGGGTAAAAAAGGAAAATAAAGCGGGGGAGCGAGACAGAACCGGCCTTGTTTGCAGACCTAGATCTTTCCCATGTTGCTAGGTTTTGACCCAGCCGGTGCGTGGGTAGGGCCTGTGCCAGTCTGCAGTGGGAAGGTGCACAGACCCCAACAGTGCAGGCGGTCCAGCCTCCCCCGATGAAGTTGTCAGTGGGTGGGGCGAGGCCCGTGCAGGTCTATGGTGGGAGGGCGTGCAGACCTGAGCCTCACTGGCAATTTTGAAATAAAGATGATTCAAAGATGTTGAACACCAAGTTTGAAGGTGCTTAGGGATAACCAGTTGAGTTCACATTTTAAAGTGTACAGCAGGACGATATGATAGAGATTCATGATTAATACATCTATGTGTAATGAAAGTTCTAAGTAACGTGGGAACATTTTTCATAGTTAATTGGCAGCACTTTTGTCCTTTGGGAACAGACAATAATGGTTACCCATAGCTGATGTTACATCAATTTTAACACAACATGATATATAATAGAATTCATGACTTGGTTAAATCATTTCTAGTAGGACATTTTGTTACTTGAACATGAAACGATTCCTATTGTACACAAGAAAACTCTTGTTTCATAAAATACACATGCAAACATATTGTACATCTTATATGTTATTTTCAAGTCTCCATTTAGCATGGCCTTCTAGTGATCTGAGTCTGAAAGTTTTCCTTCAAATACCTGGAATGACTTGAATGTAGTATTTATTCATTCACTATAAAAATCTTACCCATGCCCCACATGCACATTTTTCGATAGCTTCTGCTTCTTAAGCTTATATTTTATTTACTTTACAAAATTCAGGGTTCTGATATTCAGCTCTGAGATAGTTGACTGGGCTGAGACATGTCTGCTTAGCTGGTAAAACATTTTTGAGGGTGTCAGGGAAGGTGTTCCTGGAAGAGATTAGCATTTGAATCAGTGGAATGAGTAAAGAAGATTGCCCTTAATAGTGTGCATGAACATCATTCATCCTTCAAGGGCCCAAATGGAACAAAAAAGGCAAAAGGAAGGTGAATTCACTCTCTCTCTTCCAGAGCTGAGACATTTATTCCTGCCCTCAAACATCAGCCTTCTAGTCCCTGTGACTTTATTACCAGTCATTGTACTGTTGCCAACCTACCTACTATTTCTTGGGCCTTAGCACTATTGGCTCCGTGGTTTTCAGAGCTTGGATTGGAAATGCAGCACTGATTTTCCTTGGCTTCCTGCATGCAAATGGGATAAGCTTCCATATCCCTCAAACTAAATCTCCTTCTACATAGCCATATATATATATATATTTGTTCTGTTTCAGTGGAGAACTCTGACTAAATAAGCGTCCAGCTAGATTTTATGATATCAAATAAATTCGTACTACAGGAATGAGTGCTAGATTTTTATTAGATATGTATCTCTCATCCTGCTTAATAATGTGTTTGCAGAAGAATTTAGTAATTAGTCACTTTCAAAAACATTTCTTAGTCATGGAGACTTGTAAAAGTTTTTTTGTTGTTTACTTTATGATCATTACTTTTTGCTATCACTCTCTATGATGTTATTATTCATTGCTATTTGGAATCAGTCCTACCAAAAGGGATACTTGATATTCCCACTTGATACATACTTCTCAGTTTGCTACTAATTTGTTTCTAAGTGAATTTAACACCTCTTCATCTCACAAAAGGATTTCTAACTGAAGGAGCTTTGTAAAGATTTTTGGTTTTTATTATTACTTATTTATTTGGTATTGACTTCTCTTTTCCTCAAAGGTTTAGATGCAATGCTGTCTGTACCATTACATGCAGGGAAGGGAAGAGGTGTGTGTTAAGTCTCTGAAATGTATCACATATTGAGTAGACTTCCATCATGACTGACTTCATTTTCAAGACAGTGTATGGGGTAGAAAATGCTCTAGGTAATACCCCATGTTATACCTGAGGACACTAAGACAGAGAAACATTTAGTAAATTGTCCAAACTGGCAAGCCATTTTACCCATATTAGTCACACTCTGAAGCTTAAGCAATTTTCACGTCATCATGTTTTGTGCCAAGAACAAGAAAAAATTCGTAAAAAGACTTTAAACATGTCTGGTGGGCCAGTCATTGTTTGGCCCCATCTGTCCCTTCAAAGCGCTCAGTCTCACGAGAGCTGACAAGGTTCACAATACCGCCAAGCCACTCTGGGTGACTGAGGAGCCAGTTATGTAACCAGAACAGTTGGCATTGTGACAGGCTACGGTAGTCTTTCAGCATGGAGGGTGGGTAAGAGCACAGAGTACTGGCCTTGAAGTCAAGATCTTTTGAGTTCACATCTCCATTGTTTACTTATTGTTCGACTTCGTATAACTTAGGTTCTTATAGTTCCTTTCCTTGTCAGCAAAATGTATTAATAATTAGAATAATTACCTGCCTCACGAAAGATATAAAAATTAAATGTGATATTGCTTATAAACTATTTATCTGGTGCCCAACACTTAATCAGCATCCAGAAAGTAGCAAGCAGAGGAGCACAGGAGTGGGCTCTCTCGAGGTCAGGGCTCATGCATCTGTGGGCCTAAGACCAGTGAGGCACTAGAAGTGTTCCCATGGCATGCCCTCCCCACCCCTCAGTGACACTGAAGTTTTTAAGGAGGACTTGTCTGGGAAAACAATGAATAAAACAAAGTGGCCCTTTCTTAAACCTCTGACAACTGTTAAGATGCTTACAGAATCAGTCCTGATTTTTAAAGATGATTAGGTATCACTAACAAGATTGTCTAGGTGCCTAACGAATGCTTTACACTGAGCTGGGGGAACAGCTGTGGCCGCTGTTTATAGAGTAACTGTTATTTGAGTGCCTGTGCTCTGCCTCCTGGGCTATAAAATAAGCCAACTCATCCTGCTGTTCCTGCTAAAACATTCAGAAGAGCACTGTAGAATTAGTCAATAAATCCACCTTTCCCAACAGAACATCTGCATCCCCGTAGACATCACCCAGCTGTCTAATGTCAGAGTTTCTCCGTCCTTCTCTTTTCTGGTCTCTGGGTCTCTAGAAATTTGAACCATGCTTGAAAATCTCCAGTTTTGTATTCTTAGGTATGGGAAAGCAGTATTGTGCTTGTAAACCAAATCCTTGCTTTCCCCAGCATTATTTATCTTTTCTCATCTTGTCCTTGAAAGATCTCTTTTGTTTTCTCACCCTACAGAGACAGGTAATGGTAAACACTGCTTTCCATATCTACCCAAATAATTTTATCAAAAACATGTAAGTACTTTTTTATGTTCCCAGTTTCGCAGCCTGCAGCATTTCTCAGCCGAAAGCTATCTTTCCCTGTGTTTTTAATTGTTATTAGGTGCCTGCTTACTGAGAGGGTTGAGTTTGCTTTACGGCATAATGTGGGAGCTTTCAGTCCGCCAAAGGTTCCTTTCTGCAGAACTTGGGGACAGGTGAGAAATTAGATAATTGTTTGTTCAGACACAGACATACATCAGAAAGTGACTGCTACAGAAATAATAGCTGATATTTGGAAAAAAAATCTCATAACACTTACTAACCTTCTCAGGGTAAGAACTAGAAAAAAGGCGACATGCAAATTCCCCATAAAAATGTCCTCAATTTACCACTAGCTGGGAGAACTGCTGCAGTTCCGTTATTAACTACTCCACTATAGCCAGAGGCTAGCAGAGAAGGTTGTTCAGGGCTTTCTAATCAGTGCCGGCTGTGGTGCCATTTGGCTGGCTGGTGTTGAAACTGAAATAAAGCAGGTCAGACATCAACACTCAGGGAAAAGTATCAACACATAGAATTCTTTAACTCTCTTCTCTCTACACCGTGACAGTCCTACCGCTGGGCCGCCATTCATAGAACAGGTGTCTGACTTTCATACAAGGATTACTGAAACTCCAGCTCACTGTCCAGCCAGCGTGGAACTTTTCCTAACTGCTTTTCTATAAGGATTCCTAAAGGTCAAACTAGTAAGATTGTGTAATTTTTAAGGCCAGATAGAAAGCACCTGATTTTGAATAATAAAGCAAGTTTTTGACTTTCTATCAGCTGTCCATGAAGACTTGAGTGAGTCTCAAAAATTTTTTCCTTTGCCTGAAGTTTTAGGGTTTTTGCTTGTGCCCTGGAGAGTTCAATTTTCTTTCCCATATAGATATAAATAAGATGATACCAAAAAGCAGATGGTGAGAAAGGCCTTAGGATTGCAGTTGGGAGCCATGAAGAATTGCCAGGCTCCTCGGGAAGACCCAGCCAATGTAGAAAGCCAAGTGAGGTAAATGGGAGAATTATTTCCTGGTACTTATTACGCTGCTCTCATGGTGATCTTCTTTAGCTCCTGAAAAAGCAAGAAGGGAATTGTCACAGATTTTGCATACTGGTGCATGCACCAGCCCAGGAATGCAAAGATCTGCTATTAGCTGCAGCTCAGTTGCTTAAGTGGGTCCAAGGCAGGCTGTTTCTCTTTCTCTGTACCATTTTTAAAATGAGTAAATTATACCACAAGTACGGCACACTTTTTTGCTCTAATATTTGATGGTGTTGAAAGTTTTATAGTATACTAGAAGTGACACACATTTTGGAACGTAACTTCTAGTTAAATGACATATGCCCCTGTGCATGTGAGATATTTTAGTTTATTTATAAAGTGAAGTGAATAACACCTAGAAAGACAATCGTGGAAACAAGTCATAGAATACAGTAAGTACCTTGAAAAATGCCCAGCATATTAGTGGCTTTAAATTTAAAACTTAATTTTTATTCAGTGATGTCATGACTTGGAGCTAAATGTCCTTACATTGCAAATCGAGGTTTTAGACTGAATTCCTCCCCTATGAATAAGTGAGATTAATACAGGCAATTGAGCCACTCTGACAAAGCTCTCACCAAGCAGCTCCAGGACATCAGCCAGGGACTCTGCTGAGCCCCTTACTATGGGAACTTTCTCCAAATGATAGCAGCCTCAATATGCCTCCACTGAAACAACAGAGGCCCTCAAGGAGTGTTGTCGGATGGGAAGGGGAATTCAGAAAATATATCTCCAGGTTCTTTATTCGCACAGGCAATGAATTGCAGGAGCGAATTTTAGGGCATTAGGAAAGTTTATTTAAGTAACAAAAGGGAGACTGGTTTGGCCAGGTGGGTAAAATAACTAGCCCATGCTGCGGTTAGGAATCTGAAAAGGCCTAGGAGACTAGGGAGCAGGGGGCAAGAGGGTAAGCCCACAGGCAAAAAGGGAGAGAGAAGGGAGAGCCCAGGGAGAGGGCGGGTGAGAGGGGAGAGAGGGGGCAAGAGGGGCGAGAGAGCGAACTCATGGTGCCATTCACATTTATCTGGATTCTGTTCTCATGAGAGTTTCTCCATCCTGTGAGAAGAGGGGCGATTGGAATTTCGCGCCCCAGGCTGACATCAGGTCAAAGCCACTCCCCAAGGTCATGTCCATCTTCCCAGCCAGGTCAGGCCACGCCCTATTCCTATTTCAGGAGGACCCAGCTCTTCCCCTCTGGCTGACTCCAGGCCGAGGCTGGAAAGCTCCTTCTTCCTGAGATTAGTCAATGGAAAACCCTAAAGACCCTTCCTGAGTCTTTCTACCTTGGGAAAGAGGGAACCCAGCAAATGGCTGGCTGCCTTTTCCTCAAAAAGGGCCTTAGAGAGACTGTCCCAAGTGGTCAAAGGATGTGAGGCCTGCCCCAAAACAGCCCCTTAACGTGTAGACAGCCCCCTCCTGGTCTCCAGAGGATGGGAACATACCCAGGGGAAGATGGACCCTGAGCCTGGGTTTTCAATTCCTATTCCTCCAGTAGACACTGTTACAGGATGGATAGAGCCTGTCTCGTGCAGGACAGAAAAGGCAGCTGAAGTATTCTGAGCCTTGGTTCATGAAGTCATTCCTCAGCTTGGGTCGCCTGGAGGAATCCAAAGTGACAGTGGCCAGGCCAGTGTCACTCAGGGAGTCTCTAGGCCCTGGGCATTCAATATCGTTTGCATTGCGCATGGCACTCTCAGTCCTCCTGAAAGGTAGAAAGGGCTAACAGAGTCTTGAAGAATCACCTCTGTAAGCTGACTCGGGAGATGGAGCTTCCCTGACCACCTTTCTACCCATTACTCTCCTAAGAATGAGAAATACCCCTCAAAAATCAGGGCTAAGCCCCTATGATGGCCTGCATGGAAGGCCATTCCTTACTAATGCCTTCTTACTGGACTCTGAAGTGGCCGCCCAAGTGCAATATGTTATCTCCAGCACAGTTTCAAATGGCCCTCCAAGAAGAGACAGAAGTCCAATATAGAGAGGACGGAGCCCCCTTATATCACCTTGGGGACCTGGTCCTAGTGAAGGCCCTGCCCACCTCCTCACCCTTCCTAAATCCAGTCTGGGAGGGGCCACTGCCTGTCACACTTTCTACCCCTTCTGCTTCCAAGGTGGCTGGGCACATCTCTTGGATCCATCACACCCATTTGAAGCCCTGGACAGAGGACAAAGAGCCCCCACAAATTGAGAACCCTCACCAGCAGAAACAGAAAATCTCACAGCTTATTCCTGTGAGCCCAGGAGAGCCTCAAACTACTCTTCAAAAAGACTTCAAGAGATAAATAACACTCAATAGAGTTACTCTAGCTCACTCCCTGTTTTGGTTAGATCCCCTACACGGGTTCTTATTTTTGTTGTTTCTTGGTTATTTCTGACCTGTCAATTCCCTGGGGAGAAGTAGAGTCACTTTCACTGTCAAACTAGTTTACTCTTGACCTTATCTCTGATTTACAATGTTAGTCCCCTAACTTTGCCTGGCCAATAGACACTCTAATGTTTCTTATACACAAACTATGTCTCCAAGGCACTTCCCAGAGTTTTCACTTATCTTGTTCTTTTGTTTCTCAATTTCTTAGTCAAATTTATCTTTTCTGGGTTGACAACTTTAAAGCTATAAACGATGATGCAGACAGACTCTCTGACAAGTGCTCTTCCTAACTTCTATTCAGGACCTTTAGACAGGCCTGGAAGTAGTGGGCTCTGACTGATACCCCCTACAATGCCCCCTCTCAGCAGGAAGTAACTTGCGAGACCCTTCTTGGCCATTGTACCCCAACAGCAGGGTGCAGGGGGGAAGTGAAGTCAGGAGTTAGGGAAAGTTAGGCCCACAGGGTACCGGTCCTGAATAGGTAATTTAAAGGAAACTAAAAGTGGGGCCTAAGTGAGTTAGCATACCAAAATGGACTAATGACAGGGCCTATTCTTTGGAATAGGTCCTTAAGGAGGGGAGGAAGTAAGATGCAAATGGAGCAGTTTATACTCCAGACATCAAAAGCCTACTTGCAACCCGGAGCATCTCTGCTTTCTAAATCTTGGAAACAGCCTAAATACCCATCAGCCAATAAATAGATAAAGAAGATACGGGTTTTTTTTATACAATAGAGTACTACTCTGCCATAAAGGATGATGAGCTTGAGACATTTCTAGGTAAATGGATGTATCTTGAGACCATACTCTTAAGTGCAATAAATTGGACACACATGTTTAAATACCACGTTGTTTCTCTGATGTGAGAAACTGAAAGTATAAATAAGGACTAAAATGTATTATACTGGGAAAGGGAAGAAATTGTTCAAATGGGAAGGCAAACAAGGGAAGGAGAAGGGAGAGAGGAATGGAGGGACAAGAAAAAAAGAATAGAAGGAAAAACATGGAAACAAAGCTTTTGTAAATAAGGAGGAGAAGAAGGGTCAAAGGGAAGGGAGGGGAATGGGAAAAAAGAAGCACCAAGGTAGATATATCATGTACAGGTACAAATTCCCTATGATGAATGTTATCACTATGTATATCTAAAATGTACCATTAAAGTAAAATTAAAAAGTAAATGAAAACCATATAAAAACCCCTGAGTCTGAACTTCCATGAAGTCCGCCTTATGGAACATCCTTCTGACTGGTGGAGAGCTTTTCTTTTATTATTTGTAACAAACAAGCATTTGGCCATTCCCCACCACTTGCAGTTACTGTATTGCCTGCTTCAATCTTCACTGCTGCAAAACAAAGGCCCGAGAGCTAGACGGACCCAGTTATATAAGCAGTAGGGAGTCCATGTTACTGGCTAAATGAGATGGGTCCCTGATCCTGGCTCTGTGTGGCTAGAAAGGCAGCTCTGTCTGAGGACATCTTAGAGACACCATCAGATGTCAGAGACCTCTTGCACAATCGGGCCTCAGCTCAACCTCCATGGCCTTGGAGTGGCCCTCGCCCCTCAGTTTAGCTGGACAGTTCTGCGGGTAGAGGAAAATGTGGAGAGGCGTGCGTGGCTGCTTCCCTCACACGCAGAAATGAAAGCCCTGCCAGTTTAAAGCTATTTAAGAAAAACGTGTTTGAATTTTTTTTCTGACATTCATAAATATCTGTGTTGAGAGTTGGGCAGGACACAGGGATGGGAAGTTGGCAAAGGAGCACAAGGACGTGAACTTAAGCTAACCTCCAGTGTGTCATGCAAGCTGGAAATCTGTTGGAAGATGGGCTATATATTGGGAGAAAAAAATCCATCTTTTCTTAGATGTCCATCAACAACAAACCTCTCTCATTTATAGGAAAATTGTTCATTTGGCACCACGAAGATTTGCCTGGAGGAAAATAATTTCTTGAAATCTTTTGTACTTTTAAAAGCTGTTTTGCAGCAGTAAATTGGTAATACATTCACATCCTCCCCAGAGCAAGGACTTGTCTGATGCTTAACATGGAGCTTTCACTGAAATTCTGTCCTCTAGAGGTCACCAGTGCACCAGATTTGAAGGCTGTGGAGACTTCCGCGAGGCTCAGGAAGCCTGCTTTCTTTTAGAGTAAAAGAGAAAGATGACACATAAATTACTCTAAAGGCTGCTTTCCTGCTAGCCTCTCAAGAAATAAGAAATCTTCTTTTTAATAATGTATTTTTAAATTGATTTTTCTTGGTCTATCTTGGCTTTCCTCTGCCCTGACCTAGCTGAAGACAACTCTTATAATGGCTAAGTACTTCTTTTTTTCCTGTCTGTCTGTCTGTCTGTCTCTCTTTCTTTTCTTTTCTTTTCTTTTTTGAGACAAGGTCTCACTGTATAGTCCCGGCTGGTCTTGAACTCACTATGTAGCTTAGGCTGGCCTCAAACTCATGGTTCCCTCCTGCCTCAGCCTCCCGAGTGCTGGGATTACAGGTGTGTGCCACCCTGCCTGGCTAGTTAAGTGCTTCCTAACCAGTAGTTTAATAGTAGAAATTAGAGAAGAAACTTTATATCTAGCAGAAAAACTGATCTACAAATAGGCTGTTTTGGCCTTCACTAAATGAATGTTACTTGCAGCAATGCTCTGGCTGGGGCAGAAGGTCTCTGCGTGCTTTCTGTACACAGTGTCCTCAGAGGTCATGAGCGCGTTGAGGCTGGAAGCAGGGGAACATGGTCCTTTTAGAACTGGTATATAATTTCTGAGTTGCCTTATATGGAAGTCTGCCATCCTAAGTACTTAGATCTCTGCAGACAAATCAGAACGATTGCACCTAAAGGGATAATTTTTGTAGTCAAAGCACAAACCAGTCAAGAGCCTCGAATTTTGCAATCTGGAAGTCCTAACTGGACTTTGCAACTTTGCATTTTTAATTATTCCAACGCTTTAGTCCTGTGCGAAACTAATTGTTTCCCTCTGAGAGAACTCGCCTTCAGAACAATGCTGCATATTGGCAGCAGGACTCAAGAGGAGAGTGAACAGTGTGCTGCTGAGAGTCGGGATGTGTTGTGGCATATCCTGCAGGGTGGACTGGGCTGGTGCTCTAGGCATGACCTGGGAGTCACTTGTTCCTGCGGCTCTCCTCGCTCTCTGAGGAGAGGAATTCTTACACCACGGCTTTCTCAGGGTCCAGACTCTAGCCTGCAGCTAGCCCATCGGGAAGTGGCCTCTCCCCTCTTCCTTCCCGCATTCCTTTCTGAGCAGTCCGCAGCCCAAGGTGTGGCCAACCCTCAGAAGATCCGCTAGGGTCGATTGACAAGGAAACCAAGCCTTCCTCAAGATAAGAAAGATCACAGTAGTATAGGAAATCTATTTGCTTCTGGGTGGGGCTTGTCTGCTTACACACACACACACACACACACACACACACACACACACACTCTTATTCTTTCTCTCTTTTAACATCTACACTGCTGACAATGTAGTTTTTATCATTTCTTTAGGATATTAGAAGAGTCAGTTTTCAGACAATGAGCTGCATGTGTGTAACTTTTATGGGGGGGGTGATTAACTCATACCGAGGTAAAACACTTTGTCCTAGAGAGTTTGTGGCAGTCTTCTTCAAGGTTCTTAGATATTTTTCCTTATCATTAAAAATGGACGGATATTTCCACAGAAGAAACTATTTCTTTAGTTTGATGCTTCTTTAAAGGCTGTTGGTCCTGCACAGATCTGGGAGGTCAGGAAAGGATGGCACTTGTTATTTATTCTGGAGATTCACTTAATATGGACAGTAGCTTAAGGGGAAGGGCATAGTGTTGCACAATGTTTTGGCTCAAATGGATTGAAAATTATGCCCCTGACCTCTGTCCATGTGGGCAGGCAGAGAGCTTTCCTGAGACTCTGCTGTCTAAGCTCAGTTACCATTCATATGGCTGTGATCAAGTCTCCCTAACATCTGTTTTCTAATTGGTAAAATGAAAGGGTTGGGCATAATCTTCTGTAGTTTCTCTTTTGAAGCTAACATTTACTGTGAGAAAATAAGGCTGTTTAATCAAGGTCCAACAACATTTTAGCACATATAAACCTTTGCAGGCTGCTATAACAACAAAATAAGTTTCTGTTTGAAACAACAGAAATTTATTTTCTCACAGTTCAGGAGGTGGCTAAAAGTATCAGCAAGGCTAAATTCTGTTAGCTCTGTGAGAGAATCCTTGGTGGCCTCTACCACCTTCAGGTGTTTGACAGCAGTCTTGGGGTGTCCTTTGGCTTATGGATATGTCACTTCAGTTGTATTACTGTCTTTTTTGTTGTGTCTTCCCATTGTCTGCCTTCTCTATGTGTGTTTATATCCAAATGCCCACTTTTTAAAAAATAAGGACACTTGTTGTATTAGATAGGACCTTCCTTTATGACTCACTTTAACTTGACTACCTCTGTAAGGAACCTGTTTGAAGTAAGGTCACATTCTGAGGTACTGAGGATTAGGACTTCACCATATGTTTTCTGGGGGAATACAATTCAACGCATATTAGTAAACAGCTAGCAAATCTCTCTGTACTTGGTATGTTCTCTTTGACTTCTGGGTGCATCCTTCATGTTGCTCTGAGCTTTGAGAAGCCTCCTGGGGAACCCCCTTGTTTTCTGGCTTGCAGCTGGGCTGCAGAATGGAAAGAGATTTCCTGAAGAAGAGAGAGGGGCTGTGTGGGATATGGAACGTTTTTCCCAGGAGGGTTTTCTCCCTGAGAAGGCTGCACTACAGGCTGGCTGTGTCCTGTAAGAAGATCCCATCCACACAGATTTCTTTGTCTCTGGAGACTTCTGAGATGTTATTCAAACCTTCATGCTTAAGGCTAATGATTTTTTTCCCTTCTTCTCCTCTACTTTGGATACCCTACAGTGTACCCATTCTTTCAAAAATATTTTCTTTATTAAACTTTCTTCAAATTACTCACCTTGAATGGCTCATCTGTTCTCTATAAGAATACTGACTTTCCACTCTGAATGATTGACTTATTTTTCAAGAAGTTCAGGTATTGGGGCTGGAGATTTAGCTCAGTGATTAGAGTGCTTGCCTTGTAAGCACAAGGGCCTGAGTTCGATCCCCGGCACCACAAAAAAAAAAAAAAAAAAGAAGTTCAGGTGTTAATTTGGCCCAGGGAAGTCTTGGCAGGCACAAGTTTGGTATGACCTGGCAGGTGTCAGGCAATTCCTAATCCAGGAAACATCCAAAAGTCCAGATGTTTCATGAAGCCATTCTAGCAAGGCAAGTATACAGCCTTGGTGACTATCCAGATGAGATAGATTTGGACATATACGGGTTCATAAGCACTCAGGAACAACCCTGACTGGGTAGTCTCACATTTAACCTTTGTCCTCATGGGCACAGACAGAGCTTTTCTGGGTGGTTTCACCTAGTCAGTAAAGTGACCAAACTCATCTTGACATTTTCTGGCTTGTCCCTTCCTTACTGGAGGTTGTCACTGCAATTTTTCTTTCAATAGTCAGATCTCTTTCATAATGCAATGTTTTTCTTTTTTAACTGTTTGTCATTTTACAATTTTAAAGTCAGTTTTAGATCAACTTAGTCATTACTAATGAAAGTGCTAAGGGAAAGGGTATTTCTGTCAGATGTGCCTTTGGATTTTCTATTTGATGTTCCATTTTCCAGATTTAAAAAAAAAGCATGGAAGGGACTGATGTTAATCTCTAGAAATGACATAGTCTTAGACTGCCTTGCAAAACAGTCATGTATTAGCCACTTTAATCAAATGAGGAAACAGTTTCTGAGCAGTTCAGTGAATTATTCTGCTTACTCAGCTAGTAAGTTTAGAAGGGATGGTACTGGAACTCAGGTTTTCAAATTCCCTTGTTTTCAAATTCATTATTATTTTTCTAAAAATATATATTTGTTTTTACTGTGATACTCATCAGCCTGTAAAGGTGAATGTCTGTCCTGTGGGATCAGGCTCTCAGTCTTTCCCTCCTCTTGCATTCCAGCCATGCCTTGCGCTTGGCACTCAGAAGACTTCTTTCAAGGGAGAGGCAGAGAAAAGCATCCAAGAACATTGCACAGCTGTTAAACTCCCATTTCATCCTCCTAGCTTTACTATCTCCCTGCCTTCTTCCTTTTCTTCCTTCTTCCCTTCCTTTCTTTTTTGAAGTCTCACTATGCGGTCTAGGCTGATCTTGAACTAGCTTCCAAAGGTACTCCTGCCTCAGCCTTATGATTGAGTACCTGGGACTACAGGCATATGCCACCATGCTGGGCCTAAACTTATATCTTGTTTTCATTTCTCTGTGTCTGATATTCCTAGGTTTCTTGAAATTTTATCTTCTGTACTTCAAGTTCACCTACTTCACTAGCCTTCCTTCAGGGAATGGGTCTTCTCTATCCTCTCCTAGGTGCCCCCACAACAGTTGTTTTGACTCTGCTTTGGACTTAGGGTAAAAACTGTGCTCACACCAATTTGCTAAAAGTACCTGCTGAAAGCTTAGTATGCACTGTCTTAGTTGATCTCCACTGTGGTCATGAAAATGGGCACTGAGAATGGGAATTACACCATGGATATTAACTAGCCCTTCAAGTTTATAAGACAGGCACATTGCTCAAAATAAAGAACCACACTGAAATGAGTATTTGTGGCTTAAATTTCTCATTATACTTAAAGAATTCTGAGTTTGTTTGCATTAGATTTCTTATTTCCTCTTTTAAGAAAAAACAAAGCAGCAATAGATTTAAAAGCAGAAAGGTTTTCTTGGCTATCATGCAGCTCTTTCCAAGTCACATCTGGCTTACTCAAATGTAAAAGGGATAAGAAATGCTTGAGTTCTGTTTTCTTTAAAGCCCACCTGTGTTTCAGTAAGAAATGGAAAACTTCCTACTAAATGCTTTGAATCGTTTTGTAATTCAAACATTTGGAAAGGTATTTATGATATTTGAGAATGCCTGAGTCCATTTCAATTTTACTTTGTTCATTTTTTGAGTACCTTGTAACATTCATGGTTTTATTATTCTAGGCATAGAAACAGCAGATTAAAAAAAAAGATGCAAAGCGATATGCATATAGAAACCTGGAAAGGATAAGGAGCAGCTCTCAAAAACTCCCATGTTTGGGGCTAGGGATTTAGCTCAATAGCGTAGTCATGCTTTGCGTGCTTGAGGCCCTAGGTTCGATACCCACCAGCAAAACAAGACATACAAAACAGTCTCACTTCTGGTTCTCTTTTAGGATAAAAACAGTGGGACAAAATGAACCTGGATCCATACCAAGGGAAGGGTTTTATGAAATGTGCCTAATGGACTGCATAGCTAGTAGATTTATCGGCATTTGGTTGTTTTATCTTATTCTTGTCAGACTTATTTTCTTAAACGCTACTTTCATCATGTTGCATTTCTGCTCAGGCATTTAATTAGACTCCTTGTCCACTGAGTCAAGTCTGCATTTCTTTGTCTGGATTTCACACGTACTAACCGATCTCCTAGCCTTGAACAAAGGACAGTGTCAGAAGAAAAGTTAAGAATGCCATAGGTGAAGAACCAAGTCATCCTGTGACGGGCCAGGCTTCTTTACTTGATAGGTCCACAAAGGCGAAAGAGGCACTTACAGACACAGTTCCTGCAGGTTCTGAGACCCCATATGGGTTATTGAGGCAGGATTCAAGGTCCAACTTCCTAATCTTAGTAGAAATGTGGGAACGTGGCACTGGGGCACTGTAGGAGCCCTGTATTAATGCCGGAACACAAAGGCCAGAGAGCAAGAAGCAGGGAATCTTAGTTGTGTAATCCTTCTGCCTGCTGCCCAAGATCCCCAAGTGTGAAGCAGAAATGGTTCTAATGGTGGAGTCATTCTGAAGCTGAAGGTGAAAATTGGAGTTTGGATGCTGGGAATCCAGAGGCAGGGGGTAAGCTCTTCTCTTGTCAAATGGATTATTTTAAATCTAATCTGTGTTCTCTTGGCTATAGGGATGCTTGGGCATATCTGGTATTGGAGAGAAGAACCAAGAAGATTTTATTTCCGTAAAGGGCGAATATAATACTGGCACACATGGATTTCTTCAGCAGTAGGATGGGGACAGTGGGTGATTATGAATACAATATGAGCTGTCACTCTATCATCAGCTCAGCATCCGTAGATTTATGTCTGAGCTTAGGTTCCAAGGAAGCTGCAAATAAAAACTGGAGGAGTTGTTCTCTTACAGAATAAAAAGAAGCACTATTTTGGGACCAATGCACAGAATAATACAAAATTCAGAAACATTCCAAATTCCATTATCAGACATATCAAAGATTTGCTATAGTCAGGGGCTCTTAGAGGCGATACCGTATTTTTAAAAATTGAGGACTCTAGTACATTAGAAATTTTTATCTGGAAAAGAGACAAAGTCCTCTTCAAATAATTGAAATAAGTAGTATTATGCATCATCACTATTCTTCCAAAATATTTATATTATCTGTTTTTCTAACTATAAAAATCATAGGAAATTTACACTAGATTTTTTTTTAATATATTACATAGGTAAATTTGTTTAATCTTTATGTCCTTGAAGTATCATTCTTGAAAGAGAAATCTGTTGTCTTCTAAAAACTGCAAAGAGTAGTTGTTACATAATTTAATTCATGCTAATATACTGACCTCCTGTTATCAAATGCAAAAGTCATTGATGTTCTGATCTTGATGATTTTTTCAAGGCAATAGAAGCAGTGTCATTTCCCTTTCTTCACGTATTTGCTATGGATGACATAAATTAGGACACTAATAATAATTAATTATATAATTATGTGCATTGAAAAACTGAAAAAAGATAACCTTTTGTATGATACCTTCTAAGGAAGGCAAGGAAAAAGTTCATCATTTTTGAAGTTGATCCCTGTACCCGGACTAATAAGAGTAGCAAGGTGAGGCTATGGAATTGTTTAAAGAATGGAATCAGAGGTGTAGAGGAGATGAGGAAAGTACAGTTGATTCATGTGCCCCATCATCAATTGCACTAATCTCAAACTCCTTCACTTTGGACTTCTCAACTATATAGCTGGGGTAACCTTAGTATGTAGCTAATGAACCATAATAGAATACTCTCTTCCGTGGACATATTTGCATTCAACACAGGATCTTAAGAATTAGAAAAAACCTGAGATCATCTTGGTCCTCTAAATATTCTGTTAATGATAGGGATGGCTCCCCAGGCTAATCTGGGTTCAGTCTAGTTCAAATGCATGAAGTTCTTTAGCGCTAGATCTATAGTTTATATGGTTGAAATGTTAAGTGACCTTTACCCTGAGCCTTATAAGAGAACAAAATCAGGAGAAGGAAATAAAACAAAAAAATATTGTAAATGTAAGTAGTAGTAAAAGGCTTTGGGAAATGGAGTGTTAGAGCTGGTACATCTTTGTAATAGGGTAACTAACCTACTGCCTTCCTGGGACTGAGGGGGTTCCTGGGATCCAGGACTTTTTTTTTTTTAATTTTTTATTTTTACCAAGAACATGTATTGGTACATTGTATACATAATGATCATAATCAACATGGTTATTTTTGTACCTTTACATGATACATCTTAGTTTTCCCCCCTCTTCCCCTCTTCCCCTCCCCTCCCTTCCATTCACCCACCCCTCCCTATTTGCAACAAATGTAGCTACACTTTACC
The DNA here is from genome assembly GCA_004026905.1 of Hystrix cristata. Lineage (NCBI taxonomy): Eukaryota > Metazoa > Chordata > Mammalia > Rodentia > Hystricidae > Hystrix > Hystrix cristata. Next base: position 31,320 of record PVJO010020763.1, read on the forward strand.
ATTTTTTCCCCTTTCATCTTACTTTTCTTTTAACCTTCTTCTTTATCCCCCTTT
>PVJO010020764.1:0-31388 GCA_004026905.1 Hystrix cristata
GAACTGTTACAACTTAAAATTAAAAGTGTTTTCTGCTGTGGCTAATCAACAGCCCATAATAACAAAAGCATAGTTATTAAATCTATACAAAATGCTCCTGGCCATTTAACATCATTATAAAGGATGATCTCAACTTGGGCACACTTTCTCCAACTATATTAATTTCACTCCATTAATCTGTATCTCCAGATAATAGAAATTCAGGTCTAAGTACAACCGTATAGGCTCTTGGTATGATTTATGACTTTTTATATCAAGCATTTGTGATGAATTTTAATTACATATGTTTAAACTGTAATATGGAACTAAGTTTCAGAAGGTCAGAAGTTATTTTTTTCACCATTTCTCTTGCTTAGTGACAGTACCATATTCCTCGGTCTATGCTGTGATGAAGTAGCAGTGACTTTTAGTGCTTCTTTAAATACTTTCTCTTATATAAGTCTGCAGTTTCCTTGAAGACTCCCAACTATACCATTACCCCTCATTCTGGATGAACCTAACTTTCCTGCCAAGCCAGAGATTAAGAATCAGCTAGTCCAATTCCTCTAGCCATAACTTACTTTATTCTGGGTCAGGATTAAGTTTCAGCAATTCTGTTGTGGAGTTTTCTTTCAGATAGTGAATAAAACGAGCAAGTTGACCTGGATATGCACATCTACCTTGAATTATTTACCCTGATGTAACCATTCAGCTGGAATGATAACATTTCTGTAGTATGCAAAAGTTTTTTTGAATGTGAAAGTTTGTCTCAATTTTTTCCCCTCTGTTAAAATCTCTTACCATTTGATTTGACCCTTGAAAATGGCACAACTTTCCAAACTTATGGCCAGACTTAGCATAAAGTGAAGCTAATTAGAACACAAGAAGGATCAGTCCCAACCACTGCCAACTTCATTTCCATATTTTAAAAATAGTATTGTAGTGTTATTGCCATAAGGAGGCGAATCATTTCTACATGGGAATATTTTAGTCTTTCTGAGAAAATTAAAAGTATTTCATTGAATTCTAACAGTATGTGGTCAAATAAATGCAAAAAAGTTTATAGCTCTGACTTCTCTATGATATTTTCTCACCCTCTAATTTATTTTCTCCTCCTTAACAAATATTGCTGCCTTTAATTCCCCTCCCTCCATAACAAATTTCTCAAATCCTTGCTGAACTCTTCCTTTGTTTACTATCTCAATTACATTGAATGTGTACTTCCTTCTGCAGTAAGCATCTTGATACATAAAGTGATATATAAAGCAAGTTATTAAGGCTTATTACATTTTTGTTTCTGTTTTTTTAGGACAAGATCTTCCTATGTAGTTCATATTGGCCTTGACCTCATTAAGTTGCCCAGGCTGGCTTTGAGTTCATGACTATCCTCCTGCCTCAGTCTCCTGAATGCTGGGATTACAGGCAGGCCCCATCATGGCTTACTAAATTTTATACTTATTCTTATTGGTACTTACATCACTTGAGAACTATAAATTGCTATTTTATCATGCAGTCTGACTGTAAGACAATGCTATACAACTTCAATTGCTGTCTACAGACAGAAAAGAATAGAGTTTGCCATATTTGAGAAGGAAATGTATTTTGTAATTATTGAAGTCATTCTGTGCCTTAAGTAGGATATGATTTGCAAGTGCTTCTCTTCTTGCTTTTAATTTATGCAATAATATAATTTTGTTTTTCTTTATCAATTTAAATTACTTTTGGATCATTTAGTGAACATTGATTTTTTGGTAAATACTGCATATTAATTTTTGATTTACAATTTTTAATAAATAGGCTTCAGGATGTGCATATGTGGTAAAGTTCAGTGATGCATGCCACTATAATTAATATATCATTAAATCAGGTATATGTATATTCTCCCAAGATATTGACAGTTTCACTAGTTACCTTCTTTCTACACATTATGCTATTTAAATTGCTTGCAATATATTCTTAAAGAAATGAAATATATGTTCTAGACTATTGTTATATTACAGCATAATGTTTTGTAATAAAATTCATATATGTATAAGATCAGATACACCTCTTAAAACATTAGTGAGTTACTCATATCTGTAGCTAGCAGCAACTTTACCTGAAGAGGTTTTTTGTTGTTGCTCATATTCACTGCTTATTATCACACTGTTTTATCTGTGAAAAGAAATCAGGAGTGCCAGAGGAAAATTGGCTTTGAACTTCTAATCCATTGTATATAAAGTTAGACATTTTAGCACTGCTGTAGAATAATACTGGAATTTAGAAATTTCAGAAACAGTTTGAAGTGTCTGTATTAACTTGACAATAATTTGACATATCTATAAGTTAGGATTGCAATAAATATATCATAGAATTATGTTCAAATATAAGGGAATATATGTAAAATACTCACAGTTTTCCTCAGTTCTTGATTCTGGTCTAAAATCAAAACTAAAACTCTGTCTAAACCTAGCTCATGTCTTTAAATTGATATCAAGTAGGAACTAGTTTAATTTCTTTCTAATAGATATTTAATGGCTTAAAATAGTTACTATGTTCTCTCTTTTGTTGAGGACTAGGAGAGATAGGAGTTGGTTGGAATAGGGTCTTTGGTGGCATTAAGCAAAATATCAATGGCGACAAACTTGAGAGCTGAGTAATTCTGATTTATTTTCTCGCCGACTCTTTTGCAATCTCCCCCCGACCCCGCAGGTTAGAGCCTTAAAAGCAAGTCTAGTTCAGCTGAAGTGCCCTGGGAAGCACCCATACTTTGTCCAAGATTTCTTTCACACTAGTCCTCTGCTCTCACTGAGATTCTGCCACCAGAATAGTGCAAGAAGGCTGCATGTATCCCTGGTTTAGCTTGGCTATATGTTTGGACAGATGATTCGTGTTTCCAGATCTTTATCTGTCTGTTATGGCTTGTATATAGATATCTACCCAAAGTCTCATGTGCTCATAAGTGGTCTGGCTGGATCTAAGGCATGCGATACTGGAGTTAAGGGGTCGTGGTACTTAATTTGTCCACTGTTTGGATTTAGCGTAGTTCTCAGTGTGGATAATGGAAGCCTCACCCTGGGTGTGGATGGCACCAATTAGTAGGTTTAGAGCCTGGATGGAATATAAAGGGAGAGGGGGAGACAGGTTTGCTGTTGCTAGTTGCTGCTGTCTTCTTGCCTTCAGCCTGCCATGCCAGGAACTATTTCTCATCTGCGCTGCCCCTCAGCACTGCCCCTCTGTGCTGCCCCCCTGCCAGGTTGCCCTGCCTTGGAGCCAGCTGACTATGGATTGAAACCTCTGCAAACTGTGAGCCAAAATGAACGCTTCCTCCTTTAACTTGTGGATCCATCCTAGGGCTTCACACATGATAGGCAAGTGCTCTGTCACTGAGCTAAACCCATAACTCCACATTTCCTTTGGATATGTGTCCAAAAATGAAGTTGCCAGATCATATGGTAGTCCTACTTTTAAATTTTTAAGGAACCTAAATGCTTTTCACTAATTTATATCACAGTGGCAAGTAATGGCTTCACACTTTACCCCCTTTTTTCTGATATAGTCGTTCTTGCTGAGTTGAAATAGTATTTCATTGTGGTTTGCATTTGTAATTCCATGATGATTAGTGATGGTGAGCATTTTTTATATACCTGTTTAACATTGTTTGTCCCCTTTCTGAGAAATGCCTGTTCAGGTCTATTCCCTGTTTTTAAATTGGGGTATTCGGTTTCTTTGCTATTGATTGTTTTGTTTTGTTTTGTTTTTAGTTCCTTTTACATTCTAACTAGTAATTCCTTTTCAGATGTATTCTTTGCCAATATACATCTCCCATTCTGTAGTCTGTCTCTCTGTCTCTTTTCTCTGAATATATTCCCTTGCTATTCAAAAGCTTTTTTAGTTTGATGTGATACTATTTCCTGTTTTTCACTTGTGCTTTTGGGCCTGATCCAAAAATTCTTGTCCATCTCGATGTGCTAAAACGTTTTCCCCTAGAAATTTCATGGACTTAATTCTTACATTTAAACATTTAACCTATTTCGAGTTGAGTTTTGCAACTGATAAAAGGATGTAGTTTCCTTTGTCTGCATATAGGTACCTAATTTGCCCAGTCCCATTTCTGAAGACTGTCCTCTCTACAATGTTTGCTCTTAGCACTAGTTTTGAAAATCAGTTGACTGCATGCCGATGTGTGTGTTTATATCTATTCTTCTATTCTGTTCCATTGATCTGTATGTGCTTTTATGCTAAGAGCATACTGTTTTTATTACTACAGCTTGGTGGTATATTTTGAAATTGGGTAGTGTAATTCTTCCAGCTTTGTTCTTTTTGCTCATGATGGCTTTGGTTACTGGGGACTTTTCTGGTTCCATACAAATTATAGGATTGTTTTCTAGTTCTGTGAAAAATGTAATTAGTGCTTTGATGAAACTAAATCTGTAGATTATATTTGGTAGTATGGACACTTCAACAAAATTGATTGTTCCAGCGAATGAGCATGGGCTAGCTTCCCATATTTTTGTGTCCTCTTCAATTTCTTTCTTTAATATTTCATGTTTTTCATTGTAGAGGGTTTTCACCCCTTTTACTAAATTAATTCCTAGATTTTAAAGCTATTTAAATGGGTTTATTTACATTTTATAAAATAACATTCCAACTACTGGTAAACCAATTCATGTTTCTCTTACTCTTTGGTAATCACTATTTCCCTTCACTTTGAAGTCTGAACTTTGTCAAATAGTTTGTAGTTTGAGGAGCTTTAGTAGTGCACATAAACTGTTAGGTTTACTTATTGTATATTAAAATATAGTACCAACCTCAGAATTTCTAGACTTCCTGCTGTTCTTTCATAATGTACACTGCTAATATTTATCTTTTAAAGCCTGACAGATTTTATCATTAATCTCAGCAATCTAAGCTTCTTCTATAAAGCATGTATGGTAGACTGCAATTCTGTTTGTCCTATATGCATTAAATGTTTAAATATATTTTAGTAACTCTGAAAGGGAATAGAGTCTTGCATACGGGACATAGAATCTTCAATATAATAATTCTGAATATTAATTGCAATGTGGTATTGAGTTGTTACTTAATAATTACAAAATCCCTTTGTTCAGTAGTTAAAATACTGTAACTGGATTAAGTGGAAATCTCAACTGTACATTGGGTACGTGTGTTTGTGTGTGGCTAAGCCATGTTGCTGTGAGATCTTTCTCTGTATATCTGAATCACTTCATTTAAGAAAAGAACTTTTCACTATGTATGTATTTAATATTTATTATTATTCTAGGCTTCTTATTATTTTGGACCTAGAAAAGATAGGATTTTCCTTTCTATTTGTAATCGCCATCCTTATATATGTTTTTTAAATTTCAAAAGTATGTGCTCTTGTTTCCAGAAAAGTGGCAGCTTGTTTTAATTCAACCAGGATTACTGAACCCTTATATTCCTCAGGCATTTGTCTGCTTCTCAAATGAGGAAAAGGAATTTGAAATTTAAAAACATAGAAGTACTAATAATATATCTCTTGAACATAGAATTTGGCTCTCAACAAATAATTTTGTCCTAATTTATGTAAAACAGTAAGTGTCTTATTGCTAAAAACTCTAAAACCAAAGGTGATTCTATTGACTGGCCGTTATTCTTTTACAATCTCAATAAAGAAAATGAAGATATACAGTAAATCCTGACTTTTTCTGTCAAGTTTCAATTTTAGTATATGTACTGCTGAAGCGAGCACTTCTGTCAAGTTTCAAACAGAAAAAGCAAGAAATTACATGGATTTTTTTTTTTGTCCGCTCTTTCAACAGAATTTCTTTAAGCTACAATGTGGGATAGAAAACCCTGTAGAATTAGTACATGCACATCACACACCTTGATTCTTTTTTCATACTCTTCCCTTCCTCTCCTTCCCCTCGTTCAAATTCTAGTTTTTATATTTATATTATTTATTTATTTTTTAAATTTTATTTTAATAGTACATTTTAGATGTACGTAGTGATAACATTCATCACAGAGGATTTGTACCTGTACACGATATATCTTGTTGCTTCTTATTTTCCCATTTCCCTCCCTTCACCCCCTCCTCCTTCCTTATAAAGAAAGGTTAAAATGTATTATATAGGGAAAGGGAAGAAAATGTCCAAATGGGAAAGGGAACAAGGAAGAATGAGGGGGAAAGGAACAGAGGGACAAGAGAAATAAGAAGTGGAAGGAAAAAATAGAAACAAAGCTTTTAGTATATTATTTTTAATCACAGCATTTTTTTCTTCATTTCCATGAGAACAAGTGGAACACTGAAGACATTCAGATTGCTTACCACAATACAGGACCATCTTTCCTGACCGCTTCATGAACAAGATTTATTTATTTCAAAACCAGTGAGTGTCATCCCTCTCAGCTCACTTCTGGAATATGGTCCTTTTGAAGATAGCATGAGCCCAGGTGACCTTAAAACCTGAGAAGCAGATGCTATTTTCCACCATACCTGAGTATGGTTGAATTCTGTTCATAAGATCATCACTTTAGATTTTACATCAAGTTTAGATTTTACTACACACTCCATTTTTTCCCACAATAATCACAAGATTTATTAATTCATTTAAATTTTTTTGAAATAGATTTTAGTATTATTGGATTAAAGATTTTATTATTTGTATCAGAGTCTCTATATTATAATAAAATTATTTTCTATATCCCTAGATAAATTTGATGATATATCTACATTTTCACATAAAGTTTTGAAGAGCTTACTACCCCATATTACTCATGGAACCCAGAAACTCTGTTTCTGCATTTCCAATTTTTTTATTCTGGATGTTGATTACAATATGTTCAGTTTGTGAAAATTTATTGAGCTGCACACAAATGTTCTTAAGACCTTTTCTATGTACATTTTATAATTAACAAAAGTAATCGTTAAAAATGTACCTATTAAAAACAGAAATAGAACTGTAATTTCATTTCTTTTGAAAGAGAGCCAACACCATTTTTAGTGTCAGAGTGGGCACCTCCATAACCTAATTCCAACTGCATGGATTGTATAATGAGGCTTAAAGGCTAAACATTCTGTGTCTTAGTTTAAAGCAAATTTTATGCATTTTCATCCTGCTCCTTTGATTTACTTGAGATTATATCACATGCACCTGGAAAGAGAAGAAAGTTTGACAAATATAGGAAGGTATCTAGATGCTTGTCTTTTTCAGTTTTCATCATGGGGATAAAATACCCAAGATCCATAATTTAAAGGAAGAGAGATTTATTTTGGTTCATGTTTTTTAGAGGATTCAGTGCAGACCAGGCTGTCTCCACAGCAGGAAAGCATGGTGGATGGGACTGTCAGAGAAAAGCTGCTCACATGGCGGTGGTGGCCGGCAAGCAGAGTGAGGGAAGGTGGGATGAAGACATGGTATAACCTTCCAAGTCAGGTGCCCAGTGAGCGAACTCCAACCAGGCCCAACTTCCTAACAGTAGGTCAGCTATAGTACGCCCATGATCCAATCACTTCCAAAGCTCCTTCTCTTAACATGTGAGTCTCTCGGGCACGTTCTAGATTTACACCACACCATAAAGAGCTAGACCACTATTAGTCCCACTCAGCATCCAGAACAATAAGAATATGCAGTTTAGATCAAGGTGATTTTGTTACCCCATAGACTGATCCAATGTCAAATGGACTGAGCCAATTTTTACCTAAGTAGATAAGGTTTTCCCATGAAATAATTCCATCCCTTTGGAAACAATGGGTTTTTTAATTTGTGGCATTTACATTTATTACTTTAGTAACCTGATAATTTAATTATCTTATCTTCATTTGCCATCAACCAGGAGAATTTAAGATCATCAAATATGAACATATTTAGACATCTTTGAATAGAGGTTTCTGTATCTCCATTGTGATCTCTATTTCTGCCTCTGTCTTGATTGCTATCTGAGTAACACCTACCTCTACATCTATATTAACAGCTATATGTCTATCAGCACTATGATCCTTCAATCCCAGCCAAGATCTGAGAACACATAGATTTTTACCTTTCTGCAAAGTAATTTATTCATATTTATAAGACATTTTCAAGCAAAAATTACCCCTTACTTCTAACTTAAAAATGTGATTTTAATATCTTGGCTCTTTTATTTCCCAGGAGATGACATTCCACTATAGATTAGGTACAAGCATATTCTATCGGGACCCATAATTAGAAATTAAATTGCTTCAGAATAAGTTTTTTTCCCTCTGGCAGAGCCATCTTACCTTTAGTTATGTGGTTGAACGGATACTGCCTAATTATCAACTGAAAATGAATAACCTCAGCTCTAGCTGCTGTGGAGTCTGCATTTCATTTGTTTTATTTTTCTCATCAATGAGGCAAGTGTAGCATAAGCCTGTGAGACACAAAAGTGAGACCGGAGATTCAATGCTGTCTATGGCTATATTAGGCAGAGTGTTGCAAAAGCAACCACATCACTGTCTGAGAAGTTAAGGGAATGACATTTACAAAAGTGCAATATTATGATCCAGAAAAAGAAGCAGTTATCATACCCATATAGAATTATATATTTTTGAAGAATTAGAATGCAATGAAAAACACTAAACTGATAACAACAATAATTTGGTGTTTGCTATCGAAACTATTTCCTTTGCAATGAACTACATCCCCAGCCCTTTTTTTATTTTTATTTTGAGATAGGGTCTCACGAAGTCTGCTAAATCACCCGGGCTGGCTTCAAACTTGTGTTCCTTCCTCCTTTAGCCAGTCCGGGTGATTTAGCCAGCCTGCCTGATCCTCCACCATATCTGATCCCTGACTTTTCTTTGATACATGGAATTCTCTGGGTCTTGGAGTCATTATTAATAACTACATTTATTGTAAGAATAAATGCAGAAATAGACATTTTAATATTTACATTTAACATTTACCAAATAGGACTTTTAAGATTTTAAATTAATATGCTACTACAAAAATAAAGTTTGATAGAATATATTTTATTTATCCTTCAATAAAAACAGCTTTAAAAATAATTTTTTTGAGACAGGGTCTTGCTACTTAGTTCAGGCTGGGCTTGAGCTCGCAGCCATCCTCCTGCCTCAGCTTCCTCAGTGCTGGGACTACAGGCATGAGCCACCACTCTCGGCAATAATTATGTTTAAGTCTTTCAAAATGTATGAATTTGGCTGAGAAAAAATACGTGTGAATGCTCCTACTTTGTGCTTCTTTCACTAGCTAATACATGAAAAATATATCAGTCCTGCTGATTTTCAGTGTATGAATTTATGTCTTACTCACTGTCAAAGGCTGAAGTCCATAAATTCCAGGTATATGAATCCTAATGAAAATTGTGCCCTGAGTATCAGAGAAAAAGGAATACTGAGCGTGGGTGTCTTAGTTACTTTTCTTGTTGCTGAGACAAAATACCCAGCACCTAAAGTTAAAGGACGAAAAGTTCATTTCAGCTCACAGTTTGTAGAGGTTTCAGTCCATAGTTGGCTGGCTCCGAGGAAGGGTGGCATAGTGGAGAGACATTGCACACGAGAAATAGTTCTGCCAATGGCATGGCAGGACAGGCACAAGACAGCAAAAGCAGCAAGCAGCAGCAGCAGCAGCAAGAGCTAGCCTGCCTCTCCTTTTTATCCCATCCAAGCTACCAGCCTTCTGGGTAGTGCCAGCCACACTTGGGGCGGGCCTGGCTTTATCCACCCCCATAATCCCAGCATCACACCCTAATCCAGCCACCTTCGAGATTCCCCACCTATGAGCACATGAGGGTTTGGGGGGAGATGTAGATACAAGTCATAACACTGGGGATGTTACATTTAATTGTAAAATTTTCCCTTGAGGAGTCACTGTAGAGTGCTTTCAGTAAGGAAAAATAAAATTCTATTTAATACTTGTTTTGTGGATTGAATTTTCCTATTCTAAGAATAATTTCACACACCAGTTTACTACTTAACTATTGTGTTGCTGTTGCTCTGGGTTTACTTAGATTGGAAAACAAAAACAAATATTTAGAAAATGCTGTAGAATGCAAGTTTAATGATTTCACAGAGCTGAAATAAAACATTAATTTTAGCTGCCTTGTTTAATATTTGCCTCCTTTATTTCTCCTTAAAGTTATTGCAGATACTCTCTAATAAATTTTCTTTCAGCAAGTTATTGATTAGATTTTTAACCTTTGGGAACTGAGTTCCTGTTTTAGCATAATGCATTTCAGTTGAGTTATATATTAATGTCATCACTGATCATCTGTAAAATTCATCATGGATAATTTATATTTTACTAGATGTGTTCACAGAGAAATTTATTGAAAAGAAAATCCATAGTATAATTATGAAACAACATGGGTGACCTATTTTTCTCATTTAAAATTTTTCCTTATCGATTCCAGTTAAACATATCTTTGTCTTGTTCTTTAAATTTCAAGATGGTTCTGTAACAGCTTCAACTGAAATTATAATAAAGAATTACCACCATGAAAATAGTAAGAAAAAAAGAATTTCCAAGTATATTTTGTCTTAGAATTCATCTGAACTTTGGGGAGAGTTGGAGGTACTCCTTTTTGTAAGCTAAGCTCTGAAGAAAACTTTCTTAAATCATTCCTTCAGTCTTACAAATGGAACAAATTTCTAATCAAGGCAGTAAGGTTGATTGTGGTGGACTGATATGGTCAACTTGAGCAGGAATGCCCAGCTGGACTGAGTTGGTAGGTTCCGAGCGTAGAGGATCCACCTGAAGGTTATTGCGAACATAACATAAAGGAGAACAGGAGCAGAAGATGGGGCTGGCTGTTTCCCAGGAGAAGCTCTGCTGCGGCTGGTTCTCCCGAAGGGAACTCTGCTGTTCTTGTCGCAGAAGGAGCTCAGGGCCTTACTGTCATTGGCGTTGGCTGCTGTTCACTTCAGGGGAGCTCTGGTCGTCATCTCCGTTGCAAGCATCATATTGCATCCTGATTCCGGTATAGATTTCTTCAGCCTTTTAGTGCAGACACGGATGTACATGGGACATTGCTGTGGGCTCCAAGCCCTTGATTGGATCTTTCGAGTCCCCAGTGCATAGGTAGATGTTCTGTATTTGGCTTGTGTGTGTGGATGTTGTAACTTGGATTTGTCCTGTATTAAATCTGCTCTTTTGCAAACCATTGACTATAGAAAAGTAACTAATACATTGATATAAGTAAATTTTATATTCAAAGAAAGATGACGTGTATGTAAACCACCATTCTGACTGAAAAAGAAGCTTTCCTCTACTTTATATTTAGCACGTAGCATGAAGAGAAATCTTTCAAATTACCAGAGCCAACAATTACTCTATAATTTGTTTTAGATCATGATGGCCTAAGGGCGAGAACCATTTAAAAATAATGCTATTTTCTAAGGCTCACATGTAAATAACTTGGAAACCACGTTATGTGGAAGGTCTATGATTATGCTGCTTTGATTAAAACTAAACACCATGTACTTACCATTTGAAAGATGAAAATGACAAAATATGGAGGAGTATCCTGAATTGACCTCTCTCCCAGTGATTAAAATTATTTATATCTATCTTTTGCACTTTATTTTGATCCAGAAAAAAAACAACGGAAAAAAAAACTGCAACTGAAGGAAAGAAAACAGAAACAAAGCATGGGCTGCAGTAGGTAAATGAGGAATTTAAATGAGAGTCGTTTCAGAATGTAGATAGAGGCTAGTGACTGAAGAAAGGAAAGCTTTCTTTCAAAGTGTGCAAATTATTCCTACCTACAAATCAACCATGAACCAAAATAATTTTAACAGGAAATGGAAATTGGATGATAGGTGGATGGGAGGTTATCTCTGAATTAGGAAAAAAATGCTGTCTAGAAATTCTGTTACAGGAAATCATAGAGTAGCCAGTCTTTTGGTGACACACTGCTATTAGCATGGTATGATCAAAAACAGACATAGAAATGTCCATTCAGGGCTAACTATGTGTGACAACTAAAATGTAAAAGATAAAAGAAACAAAGGAATAAGCAGAATGAAAATTTGACCTGTGGAGTTTAATGTCACCTGTTACTAAGCAGTGTGATGGCGATTACTGCAGATCAATGGAAGGAGTGAAGTAGAAGGGAGCCAAGATAAGGGACATTCTCCTTGGTGTGGTGTACAGAGGGAGGGATGCGAGGGGCTGCTAGAAAGTTCTCAGAATTGTTACCAAAAGAGGCTAATGTTCACAGTGAATTTAAAAGTGCAAATGTATCAGCAAATAAGTTATTGAATATGATCTGGTGAGGAAATCAGACACTTACACTGGGAATTATAACATCCAGAACTTTGTAAGATTTCTTGATCCCTGGCTGATGGTTTTTGTCATTTTTCACTTTTTCAGATTTAGGATATCCAAAATACTAAGTTAAGAAAGGACTTGGGAAGAATTTTGTGGCTGAGAACTACAAGACGAGGTGTGGAAAGAAAAAAAAAAAGCAGGCATCAAAAGGAAAAGGCAGATGCTTCTGAGTCAGGCACATGAAAATCAGGGTTCCGCAGGATATTGATTTGGAAGTCTCCCGCCTCTACCGTCAGGGAGACAGCCTTTCAGTGAAGGATCTCCCTCTGACGTGGCCATCTGTCACTTTTACTTTTTGGCCTTCAGACAGTTTGCCTATGCAAGAGGAGTTCCGGCATAGCTGGGAAATAAGAACCTGACTAAATACCTTTCTAGATTTTAAGAGCCAGAGTAGGCATTAGCTAAAATTCTTGGGTACTTGTATTTAGGACTTTTGATTTGAAGTGAATCAAAGACTTTCTTTTTGAAGTGAAGCAAAGAAATATGGAAGAACTTGGAATCCATTTTGGTGTGATGGTTGAAACAGCATCTGGTGACAATCATAACTGTATTGTAGCCATGTAGTTTGGACATCATCAGGGCCAGCGAGCTGGCCTATTTCCTATTCTGTTGGCATGAATTTGACTGCTCTTTTGCTCCCTAATCAATTTCCACTCTTGCCAGTTTTCCAAATCTTGTTTTCTAGGGTTTGCATTAATTCTGTGAAATACTGCTACACTTTCAATAATTACTTTTTCATCTTTTGTTAACCACATTATAGTCTCTTATATTTGCAACTAGGAATTCTGGCTAATAAACTTGTCAAAGAAGAACTGTTGTTGGAATAGTAGGGTACATTTTGCTGCAAAGAAAGGCACAGAAGTGATGAGTTATGTTCAAGGAGGAAGAGCTGTGTTGTAATGGTTAATATTTGCCCTTCCCACCAAAGTCTCATGTGTATCTAGGTAGGGCCTTTGAAAGGGACTAATGATGGGGCAAAGGTGATATTGGGTGGGGTCTTCTTGGAACAGGGTCACAGAGTGTGGCCTTGTAGTGTGTATCTACCTCCTGGATTCCTTGCTTCATTCTCCACTTCCTGGCCACCATGAGGTGAGCAAACTTTCCTCTGCTATGCCCCGCTGCCACGCTGTCAGTCTTGGAGTCAGCCTACCATGGATTTAAATGTGAGCCAACCCCCCCCCCCAAAACAAGAAACTCTCTCCTCCTTTTAAGTTGCTGTCGTCGGGTGTTTGTTGCAGCAATAAAGTGCCTAAGATATATGTTAATGGAGATGTGACCCTGGAGTGGGCTGCAGCTGCAGGATTCAAATCCTATCTCTACAATTTGCTGCTCACAAATTGCCTAGCATATTTTGACTTCCTAATTTATACTCTATTAGTCAATTAAATGACTTGTATTAATGCTTTTTAGAAAGGGGACAAGAATGTAGGTAATTCTTAATATTTAATTGTTGTCATTTATTTGAAATTCTTTCCATACTTTTTTGTGAATTATAACTATGGCTACACAGTACATTCCAGACACTGATTTTGACATTGAAGTTTCAGACATGAACGTGAGAAATGGAGACTCGTGAAATTTACACACTAATAAAGGTGGACAGTTTCCATGGGCAGAGATGGTGGATGGGACAAATGATGAAAATCATTTCAGCATGAATAAGTAAATATGGAACCCACAAGGACATCTTATCTGGAAGAATGGCAGTAGTCATGTGTGGCTTCTCCCACACACGTGGGAGACATACATGAGAGACATATGGGAGAAGCAGAGAAGTATGCTGAGGCAAACGAAAGTGGCTGAATACCATTAACACCTGGAAGTCTGAAAACTTTCCCTCCAACTGATCAATGAAAAGCTTCTGGCACCACATCAATTTTTGGCCTCCTTCAAAAATCTTAAAGTGGGTCCTTCTGAGATTTGTAAGAGGAATAACAGTAAGAATTGGAGAGAACATTGTGAAGAGAAATATATCTCCAGGTCAGAAGGTATGTTTTCTTGGGTTTAGGAGGAGCAGAAGCTGATGGGAATGAGGAATATGATGCAGGTATGTGGCCACGAAGTAATGAAAATGTTACATAGTAAAGATCTGTGGTACCTCTTCAGAGACAGTCTTCAGTTGTCCTGGTCCCAGGACATAGTGTGCATTAATATGCTTTTAGTTGGTAAAACCCAAACGTTTTGAGGATGTTCCCCTGACAATGCTCTTTTTTGTGAACCACTTGGAGGAGCTTCTTTTTGCAGGGTTGTGATACAAAAGAAGAAGCTCTCCTGTCTCTGACTTTCTTCTGTACCTATCATTGTGTGTTTTTTCCCTACTAAATTGAGAATGTTATGTGAAGCTTTTGGAGTTATGCTTTTCTTTTGTTTCTGATGTTATATTTCTTTTAAGTAACTTATTTCTGCAGTCCAAGCAAGACATCATTCTTATTAAGCACAAAGGCTTTGAGAGTGTTGGACAAAGCTGTGAATTGATGGGAATACCGGGTCAGGGAACTTGAATTTCATTCAAGAGAATCTCGTAGAAAAGAACATTTAACGTGGCGAAAAAGAATATGATATGGGGTTAAGTACTATGTTCAAATAAATTTCTGCTTTTAATAGGTACAAGACTGGGCAACTTGTTTAGGGTTTATATAAAAGAGAATAAAGACAACTGAATCTGCATTTGGATCAGATGTGCTAAGACATGTGTAGTCCATTGTGACATCTAGTGCATTAAGTGTATAATGTTCATGGAGATTGAGATGTGGGCCTAGAGGTGAGGGAGAAATGTGACACATGTTTGAAGAAATGGTTAAATCAATGAACTAAAACCTGAATTAGCCAAGTATAGAACTTTGGCCAGAATTTTTGTAAAGGGATTTTCAATGGGACACAGGTAAATAGTGCCTTTAAGTATTATCAACAGCTATTGTCTTGATATGATAGCAGAGTTGAGTAGCTGCAACAGAGACCCTATGGCTCACAAAACCTGTAATTTTTGTTATCTGGCCCTTTTTAGACCATGTTTGCAGGCCTCTGGACTAGAAAGATAAATGTGTCGGATTTGGAAGAAAAAAAAAAGCTATAAACACATGAACCTATATATAAGGAATACCTCTAAAGATATTTTCCTTCACATTTTTGGAATATTACTTTAACATTTACCATGAAACAGTAATAGAATCACCAAAACAGCCTTCTCTAAAAATACTAGAGATGAAAACATGCACTTTTTTCGAAGTCCTATTAAGTAAGGGCTTTAAGTAAGTATTAACAGGGAAGGATACCCATTCACTGTCAGCATTCCTAAGGAAACAGCATTTTCTAGCCCTGAGAGGAATTGCACAAAAGTAAAATCTCAGAGATTTACCGTAACTGAGACTTGACCTAATTAGCAATTAATTATCTATTAGTCAGAAACCCATGGGGATAAATTCTAAAACTTACAGTACACTCATTAGAATACATAACAAAAGCACAGAACTGTTAAAATACTTAACAAAAATATATGAAAAGATAGGTGATATGGTTTAATCGTATGCTGTATATTTTAAATCTAATTGAGAGGCTGAACAATAAACAGATTAGTTTGAGTAATAATGTTTCAGTTTATCTCTCTATTGAAGGATCCAGCCTAATGACATTATCTCCAACCTACAGGATAAAGCCTAAATTGTAATAGGATATTTAGGAAGCTCTTCGGCAGTTGAACTAGCTATTGCACACATGAGTGGTCCCTCGGGGAATCTGTGTCTAATACTGTCTCTTAAACTTTCCCATTATGTTCAATGAACAAATAGTTCAATACCAAGACATCTTCCTTAACACTGTAATATATTTCTTCTCCATGGCTAACCCACAATAATGGCATGTTGGTTTTAAAATCTTATATATTTAAAGTTTGTGTGCAAATATAGATCTCCTTGGAATATCCCTGAGAATGTTGGTGCTGTATACTAAATCTTTATGTGGACATCTGACCCTACATAAATATTACTACGACTCAAAAATTGCCAAAACATATTTAATATAAATTGTTTTACAGTTTAAATGCCTGATAAAATGGTCAACAAAAGGAAGTAAAATTGTTATCTGACTTGGTGATTTCCAACTCAATTTGATTCACTCCCATTTATGTTGAATCCTTATTTTCAAGTCTTTTCTTGAGAATTTTTTTATTTGAAAACTTGTTATTTGAAAGTAAGTGAAATGAGTTAAACTGCTTTCTTCATTTTATTGACCTAAGATACAGCAATACGTTTAGGAAGGAAAATGTTTTGTTTGTATTTTGCTATAATCCTTTTCCTCAAATAGTCAAGCATTATGCTTTCATACATGCATCATAATATGTTTAATATATGTGTTCATTTGGATTATTGGCCACTTGCTTAATACCACAAATGAAAATGAAACAAAATATACCCCTGAGAGATTTATACAAATAATTTAATGACTTTTTTCATTCTGTTCATTCTTGATTTTTCTGAAGTCCACAGTAGATGAGTTTCAAGATTAAATTCTAGTTGGAGTTATAAAACATATGAAAATTGAAAACAATAAGTCTTGGTTAAAAAGTCTAGGAAGAACATTCACTAAACTATTCATATTCTCTGAAAATCACATTCAGACTCCCCAAGAAAAAATTATGAGTTAACTATCTTCGCATAACTAAACTAAGATTACCTATTGACTTATCATGGCCAAGTAAGTTATAGTCACATTCTCTGGATGATTCTGTCTTAAAAAAAACTGCTGTATGGGTTCTAAAACCAAATTGATTCTCATACCATGGTGGGAGAAGTTTACTACCAAAATGGAAGAGAAAATAGGAAATTTATACTCATTATTTTGCATCTTAAACAGTGGGAAAAATAAAAATGCATTAAAAATACTGAACAAAATATTTTCAAACATATAGACATTTTCCAACATTTCTACATCATCTAATTTCAGTTTTGTTTTAATTTTAAATTTTAAATATTTTTCATTTTGATTAGTACATTTTTGCAGTACCTAATGATTACATTCATCATGGGGAATTGGTACATGCACATAATACATCTTTTTTTTTTTATTTTAAACCAAGAACATGTATTGATACATTTTACATACAATGGTTACATTCATCACATTTATTTTGTACCTGTACATGATGCATCTTTGTCACATAATACATCTTAATTCTTCTTCATCTCCTTCCTCTCCCTTACTTCCCCCTCCTCTATCTCTTTATCCTCTGCCTTTTGCAAAAAATGTATATATTTCTCTGTTTCCTATTATCTATCTTTTATTTCTTTGTATTTTGAGTTTCTCATATAAAAGAAACCATATGATACTTAAACTTACTGTATGTCTGATTTATTTCACTTAATACTATGATCTTGAGGTGCATACATTTTCCTACAAATAATGCAAGTTGATTCTTTTTGACTGTCATTTTCTTTATTCATTCATCTGCTGGTGGACATATAAGCCACCTCCAGGACTTAGCTACTATGAGATGTGCTCTATAAACACAAATATATGTGTATCCTGTAATGGGATGTATCTGACTCTTTCAGGAAAACTGGAAGGGATTGAATAGAACATCTATTTTTAGTTTTCTGAAGAATCTCCTTATTGATTTTGATAGTAGTTTTACTAGTTTACCATCGACCAGCAGTGTAGAAAGTTTCCTTTTTTCCCATAATTTCAGTTTTAGAAAATACTATTTAGAAATCCTCTTATATTTTTTAGTTTATTTTTAGGAATAGTCACAACTATTTAGTATGAAGTATCCCAAGATCTATTTGAACACCATTTTTCTGCAGTACTGACATGATAGAAGTATTTTTCAGAACTGATACAAATAGTTTAGCTTACACTGTTTTCATTTGCCTGTATATACCAGATGAAGCAGCTCAGATTTCTCGAAGCAGAGCGTGGAGTAGGAAATCTAATTTAAAGTATAAGCTGTGAGCAGTTGAGGTTTAATTCGGGAATTTATAGACTCACCACTGGTGATCAGCTCTAAGGAATACATCTAATATAGCACATTATGGCAGCACCATTCACCGTGTTGTAGCTCGGAATGTCAGCACTTCTATTTTAAACACCTGTTTTCTGGTGTTTATGATTTGACCATTACGAATTGTGGGGGCTTGTAAAAACAGTTTGTGAAGATTTAGTTCAGCAGCAAATGCTGTCATTTCCATTTTTGGGCAGTAGAATCAAGTACAAAGTTTTTGAAAGAGTAAAATTAGGTCAACCAAGTTAGGGCTTCACCTTTTAAGGGGAAAGTGGGGAGAAACTTCCGTGTTAGGTTCTTAGGTTGTGTGTGCAATAAATACGTGAATACATGGTCATAAGTAAAAGAACATAAGAAGAAAATGAATTTGGGGTTAAGAGGAAAAGCCAATTGAAAAAGAAGAAAAATATTTAAGCCTTGTTACTATAAGCAACTTACATTTAATAAAATATGTCCTTTTTTAAATGAGAGGATGCTGTGATGTGAATTACAATGCTAAGCTTTTGGTAAATGGATTATAAAAAAAAAGTGAGGCCTAGTAATATCTTACATGTCTAGGAATAAGAAGCTTTATGCTTCTCTGTAGTCATTGTCACAAAACAATTAGTGTGTTGAAGAGGTTGAATGCCTCCTCCGAATATTGACTCTGAGCTTATGTTCCAGCATTAAAGCAGGCAAATACACAGGCAAAATGGAATCTTCATGCATTTCATTTCTCTGACTAGAGCGACAAGAGTAGAAAGTCACAGTAAGAACAGACACGCTCAGATATCATAGTGCAGAAAGAGAACCAGCCCTTGACAACACAGGGCCATGATCAGCCATTGCTCTCCCCATCGAAGGATCTGATCTAATGATGGTAGACATTAATTGACTTCTAGGTTCTCCTTACTTTCAAGAACATGCCACAACATGAAATTTCAACATTGTCTGTGAAGGTTCGTAACCATGGGTTCCACTTCACGGCATCAGTTTTTTGGGTCAGATCGAGCCTCAGATCTAGTTGGGCCACTTAGAATCCTTCTCAGGTATCTAGATTTAGAACGTAAAAGATGGCAGAGGATGCTCTTCCATGGAGAGAGAAAGAGGAGAGCAGACTCGCAGAGAGAAGTAAGGGTAAGAGAACCGAAGCCTATTAGTTTCCTGGTTCTTGTTCTTCCTGAGGCTCAGTGCTTATCTCTTCTTGGATTCTTCCTTGAAACTTCTTAGCTTCCATTACTTTCTTGCAGAAATTGACTGTTGAGAAACCACGCGCCACTCAGAGAGTTGGAGAACTCAGATTTATTTTTGTCGATGTACCCAGGAGAGTTCACACTCCAAGACCCTGGGCCCCAAACAAAACGATTTCCGGGTTTTTATAGGATTTTACAACATCCCATTTTGCTGGTTCCTTTGTTCCCCTTATAAGGAAGGGATTTGAAAATTTCTATGTGACTGGCTCTTAGGCACACACAGGTATGCTTCTGCATTATCAATGAAAAGTACACAGGTAATGGGTACAGATGTGGGGGTGGGGGCGGTTTGCTTACAAAGGGGCATGACTAAAGACAGGCTGGGTCAGCCATTACCTGCCTCATTACCATTTCCAAAGAGCTGGGAAGGATTTTATGACTCCTTGTCAAAATCTAGAGTCTTGGGCCCTGGGGACTTTCCTGACTCAACCTAACCTGGAATTCTAAAGAATACACGATGTAAGAAGGTCATAACAGTAGAACAACTTATTTAGTTTATTAAAATTACAATAGGCAGGTGTCATCTTCCTTTCTCATTGCTCCATATGTGTCCCTCCTGAAGCTGCACATTCCCCGAACAGGATGACCACCTCGGATGGAGAAGGACCATGTCCTCCATCAAGGGTATATGAGTAGCTGCCCTCTGCTGCTAGAACCTCCAAACAAGCTCCAAAGCTTAATGACTTTCTATGATTTCTTATATGCTCATTTTTTTCCTATACGGAGCAATCAATTAACTGCCCTTAATTTTTGTGTCTCATTCAAGATAGCCTCATTCATTGAAACTTATTTTTATCCTGATTTTTTTCTCATTTTCTTCTTTTGATTGTTTATTGTTTCAACTTTAGTATTATTTTCTCTGTGATCTGAAATGTAAACCTATTCAAATGGCCAAAATCCAGAACACTGACTACACCAAACGCTGGGGAAGATGTGCAACAATAAGAACTCTCATTCTTGTGCTGATAAGAGTGTAAAGTGGTAAAACACTTTGGTGGTTTCCTGCAAAACAAGACCTACTTTTATCATATAATCCAGCTATAAGTTTCCTTGGTATTTACCAATAAGGTGAAAAGTTACGTCCACACAAAAACCTGCACATAGATTTTAACATCAGTTTTATTCATAATGACCAAATTTGAAATCAATCAAGATGGTGAATGAATAAATAACCGTGATACATCCAGTCAGTGGAATATTATTCAATGCTAAAAGCAAATGAGCTATGAAGTCATGATAAGCTACAGAAAGTTCTTTAATTCATGCTGCTAAGTAGAAGACGCCAACCTGAAATGTTCATATGTTCTTTGATTCCAACACTATGGTATTCTGGGAAAGGCAAAACTAAAGAGACAGTGAAAAGATCACTGCTTGCCAGGGAGGGGCTAGAAGAAAGGGGGAATGATAAGAAAGGCACAGAGGATTTTTAAGACAGTGAAAATGATACATATGATAAAATGGTAGATTTCCTCAAACATTTGTGCAAACCCCGGGAATGTACAAGGCCGTGAGTGTACCCTAATATAAACTATGAACTTTGGGTGATAATCATATGTTGATGTAGGTTCATTCACTATTATTATGGTTCTGTGCAGGATGCTGATAATGGAGTATGGTATGCATGTGTAAGTTCAAGGAATTAGGAGGGACACCTCCCCATAGATGCATGTGCCATTGTTGATGAAGTGAAGACTTCCCTTGAAGCTATTGTGAACTGAAGTTGATGTCATAGATGCATTGTCTTGGCACAGAAGGGTTACAAAAGGCCCCTATAGGCTGGTAGTGAGGGATGGGAGGATGCCCAGAGGTGTGGCAGTCAAATTGATAGTCCCAGTTGAGCTTGCACGTGACACAGGATGAGCCATATGCCTGGTGTAAATCCTGGTCTATTTTTTCCATTTACCTGAGTAGATTTCTGGCCATTAGACGTCAAACAATCTATTCAGTAAATTCTTTGGATGTTGCCCCAGGTTTTAAAATTTAAAATTTATTGAGTTTTGGTTTTGCCCTCTTACAGGGACTGAAGTCCTGGCTTTCTCTTTTTCGGCTATCCCTGAGTACTGAGGATTTACTAAGAAATTTCAGACTAGAGGCAGACTGCTACACATTTTCCCTTTCCAAATACATGCTTCCCACGAATCTGTAAAGAGCCTCATATTGAACTTCAGGCTAGAAATTTGCCATTTGCTGTCCTTAAAATACACCCCATTTCTAATGTTGGAGAAATCACCAGTGAACTGGTGGAAAGCAGAACTTACCTCACACAGTCAAGGCTGCATACGTACGTGCTCACTTTTCCCCTGGTCCTACTGAAGCCCTACTTAGGTTGGCTACTCGTATTCACACACCTGAACTCTAACCGAATGAAGCAAGCTGTGGGGGCTGTTGGCTAAAGTGGTGGTAACCTCTACTCTCCATCTCCAGCAATGTTACATTTTCGAGGAGCTTGAGGTGTCCAGAGACAGTGACAGGGGGACCCAGTTCTGAACATCATCAGTGGGACCCTCAGAAGTAATGGTATCATTTTTTATTTTTAATAAAGTATTTTTTAGTGGACTTTGCCACTATTTCACTTCCTTGGACCAGACCATTTTCTAAATCTGGTTCTCTGGAATTCCAGCTGATTCTGTACAGACTCCAAACTCTTAAATCTGCCTAAATTAATCAAGAATTATTTCTGACACTTGCTACTAAAAAAAGTAAAGTGAAATATTTTCAACCTGGCTCAAGAGCAGCACCATATTCTGCCTGCATGGGTGAACTTCTATCTTGGTTCTTATTGCAAACTTTTCTCTCTAGGGATTTTCATATTCAGGCTGTATTCTAGCCAGTACATGTCATTTGGGAGAAATTAATGGCAGAAATAGAATATGGAATAAAATGAAATAATATAGTAATATTTGCTAGAGAAACACAATTTTGTTAAGAAAAAAATTCAAATTAATTACAATTATATATATATATATATTATACTAGTTGTGGAAATTGTTTCACAGATATGCAATTAACTTAACACAATGACAGATTTAAATATACAGATGACCATACGTCAACCATACCTCAACCAAGTTGACATTTTTGTAGCATCTGAATTCTTTATTAGTACAATATAGTTTTGTAATTAATGTTTGTAAATCTTTATACAGTACAAATAATCCAAAGAATATTGTTACCAAAGAGGCGCATGATTGAAAGATGTCAAGTGATCATTTGCACAGCATCTTTAATTACTTAAATGTATCACTTGAAGAATTGAAGCGCGATCTCAATGAAAATTTTTTTCTGAGGACAAAAAAGGTAGACCCTGTCAGAAAAGACTTTGCTTAAGTACTCACAGGAAGGCTGTGGTAATTTGTTGTTTAATATTAAACAATTTCCAGAGAAAGTCACCATATTATGTACTGTGGTGGATTAAGAAAAATACAAAATTAATATGTAATATGTCAAAGCATTGTCTAAGGTATAAATAGTATCAAAGACCTCCTGATTCTGAATAACTTCTTCACTAATAACAGCTTAAGACTTACTCTCTTCTTAACTTCTAGAAAAAATTACTGCGTGTTTCTTATAGTAGCACTGATTCCAAAGCAAAGCTCTGCGCCCTGAATCCTGTTTCCAAATTGCCCACATGAGCCGGGAGCTAGTAAAAGACAGTAACACCATACAGAATTCTACCTAAGAACCTCTTACTGAGACACACCAAAGCTTCTTGGTGTGTTTTCTCCCTTTTTACAATGAATCGATAAATGCAAGTTTGTTTAAATACACGTATGTTTCTTGTGGTCTTTGGTTAAAAGGTGTTCACATTTCAAATATAAATTTAAGGTGTACATTAAAGGAGAAGCATCTCAACATTCATCGTTAATGTTTAATTTTCAGGGATTTTTTTCCTATGAAATTATTATGGGCAATGATTAAATTTTCTCCAAGTCAGACAACTTTAGAGCAATAGATAATTATTTTTGTTATTGTCCATCAGAAATCATGTTAAAAATACATTTAGCAAAGTGCTTTTTGCAACAGATATTTTTTTCCCAGCTGCCCTATTGTTGCAGTTTAATTCCAGAACCTCAGAAGCAAATTAAGCTTTTTGAAGGCAGTTGCTATTTTGTTGCTGGACTGTCACTTTGCTATTTAGATTGCGCTCTAAATAAATGTAATTTTCAAGTGGCAAAGGAAACACATGCTGTCTTTCCTTTACTCCCTCACCCCCAAAAAAACCTGAAATTGAACATTTTGTCTGAACGGAATCTCATTTATACAAAAGATAAGCTCATAATCCTCTCCAAGTAATCTAAAGAAAATAATTCTATTGGCCTCTCTAAAGTGAATTTGCAAAAATAAAACCGTGTTGATATTACTACAAATTTTAGGTCTTTCTGGCCTGGAATATAAATGTACATCAACTATTTTCTTTGAAAACCTTGAAAAGTAAGTATGCAAATGGGAATGGGTATAGATTTCTCACTGAAGATTCATTTTAAGCTGAAGAAATATGCTTTTGTCTTTCATCAGTCATCTTGTCGGAATTCATGAGCTGGGCTCCAGTGCTTGTCAATTTTACAGAATCAAAGAGTAGTAGGCCTCTCACTAAAGCAATGAGGGTGACACAATGACAGTCTTGTCTCAAAAAGAGTGACTTATGATGAGCAGCAGGAGAAAGGGCAAATTATTTTTTTATTTATTATAGCAAATTTTGGGTGTGAGGAATGTATAATAGGAGGTCTATACAATACACAAAATACTGGCAAATGAATTCAGGCTGTTTAACGAATTAGATTTATTTAATAAATTATTTTCTAAATATATTAAAAATGTACCAAATTAAAGAGCTGTACAAAAACATCCAAAAAGAGAGAAAAAGAAAGAAAGATAGAAAGAAAGAAAGAAAGAAAGAAAGAAAGAAAGAAAGAAAGAAAGAAAGAAAGAAAGAAAGAAGGAAATGGTATATTAGCTTTAGTTTACAAATAATGCAGTTGAAGTGACCTGGACATATTTAAATGATTTGTTTCTTAGCTAATGCATTTTTTCATAATTTACTAGACAAAGAGAAATAAAAATGCTTTTTGGACAGGAAATGTTAAAAGGTCTATGGCTTGGTCATTAAAAACTTCTATTAGTGCTTTTCTTAAAACACTCATCTACTGATTCACAATTCTTAATGCACATTAATTAATATTTTCATTTCTAAGATATCAGTAGTTTAACTCATAAAACATGTGAATTGGAGCTAATAAAAAAGTTTTGCTTTGGTTGATAAAGATATCTAAAAAAATCTTTGTGAATGAAGATTGATAGAACTTCATAATCTTTCTTTGGATTTTAAGATTTGGGGAAGGGGACCTAGAAAGAGGCTTCTATTTCTTTAAAAATTGCTATATTTTTGCAGTACAGTGGCTTTCCTTGCCTGTACACAAGGAAAATGAAGAGGAAAATTGGCTAGTACTTGTTTTGAAAAAGCCCAGGCTACCATAGAGTGGAACACAAACTCTAACATAGACTGTAGTATAGGAATACCTTTCCCTTTCGATGGGCTTCACTCTATCTGCCTCTTATCTTGGAAAAGAATCTTTTTACCTAGATATGTGTTTTTGATCCACTAAGGAGGACCATTGTTTTAACTCGTAGCTATTTGTTCTGTCCTTTTTCTCTTGTTATCTTCAGAAATTTTAGTTTCTGTGTTCGTACTTTCCGAAAATGATAATAGCAATGATTTATACCGTTAACAACTCTTCATTCTTTCTATTTTGAGGGTTTTTTTGTTTTGTTTTGTTTTTACTGTTTGTAAATAGAGGCCTCAGACTCTTCCTTAAATGCAGGCCTCAGACTCACACACCTATCTCTTTAGTAGTCTTTCACAGCAATTTAGAGCTCATGGAAGTTAAATAGTTTCTTTTAATTCCTAACAGTGTTACGGAGGAAAATCCATTTGTCTATTCATCAGTATGGTTCCAGGGGCACCCAGAGCAGTATATAGAATTCACAGTCATTGACTCAAAGAGATTTTAGTGAAAGATCTTTATAGGGCTATAGGTATATTAAGAGACTGAAATAAAATATGATAAATATGAAAAGGTATCAAGATTCCTGTAAAAAATATAAGCCTTTCCTGTGTTAAAGTTGAAGCCAGAAAGGAAGAAAATTGAGATACTAAAACCCACTGAAAACTGGAACTTTTGAGGAAGAATCCAAAATGAGCAAGCACAGTGTTTCACAGATGTCACATCAAAGCAAGGCAAAAAATGGAGACGTGCCCGACCTGTCCCCTTGGCTTGTCTCTAGGATGTGCCTTCCACCTCTCTTCACAAGTGCCAGCTCCGTGGGGCCACAGAAAGAACAGAGAAGGGCCAAGAATGGCCTGGGGAACAAAGGATGACAACCGTGTGTTTTTACTTCCTATATATTTCACATATATATTTTCATATATATATATGTGTATGAAAGATCAAATGAATTCCTGCTAACATTTTTAAAAATTAATTTTATTTGTCTATCTTGAGTATTAAACTGTCACATTTCATAGGATTATACTACTGCTAGTAGTAGTATAAGTACTACTGCTTGTGTAGACATAAAGCAGTGATTTTGTACTTCTGTCAGTACCACTGAATGATTACTTGGATTTGGTGTGTAAATAAATTTTTTTCCTATTCTCCATTTTTTGTAGCAATGGAATTATAGACTTTTATTGCTTGTCAGTATGTCATGATTTTTATTGACACCATTTATTTTGATGTTCCATTTGCTCAAACTTGGTCAGTGGGAGCTCCCATGAGATAATTTCTGTTGACTTTTTAAATGTATACATTAAAATATATATCACTTCTTTTGTTTGTGACATAAATCTTTCCAAGAATTCTTTCACTGACACAAACTGAAATTAGACATTTCAGGCTAGATCTGGGTATTCACTTCCTGTTGGGTATGCCAGAATGAGGACATATTGTAACATGACAGAAAAAGTACATAAGAGAAGCAATAAGGAAAGAAGTCAGGATAGACTTGCTTAGGTATTGAAAGGGGAGAGAAGGGCGAGGAGAAGGAATGAAAAAGAATTAAGATATGTTGTGTACGTGTACCAACTCTCCACAAGGAATGTAGTCAAATGTACTGCAAACATGTACTAATAAAAACTAAAAAAAAATTAAAATTCGAAAAACCTTTAGTCCTCTGTGTGAGTGTATTCGGAGAAGGAACTCTACTGTGAAATTTCAGAGTTTGAGGGTGGAGTCCTCATTTGATAAGAATGGTGTCCTTAGAAGGAGAGGAGATACCAGGCAGTCTCCACCCACTTCTCAACATACTTCCTCCCTCTTTCTTTACTTAGTAAAATTGTTATGTGAAGACTTATCTCAAAAGTAGCAGTTCACAAGCTACATAAGAAAACAGGCTCTACCAGTTTAGGAGCCCTGAATATCTACACTTCTAAACTATAAGGAAATACATTTCTGTTGTTTAAGTCACCCAGTCAGTAGTATTTGGTTGTGGCATCTTGGGAAGAGGAATGCAGGCCGAAAATTGCAGCAGACATAACTAGAATTACAAATTTGGAATCATGGAGAGACTACAGAAAAGTAGCCAATATGAGTATGAAACTCTATGCACTGAGCTCATTTTCACTATTTTCCATTGGCTAAAATCTAGTTTCATAGAGCCAGATCTTTGTTTCAGTCTTTACTTCATCCTGCAGTGATTCTTGGAACGGATTAAAGATAGTATTGCTCTTCTGCTTGTGGATATTTATTTTAAAGTTCTTAGCAAAGTTAATAAAATCAGAAGTTTTTGTTATAAGATTACATTTTTCTAGCACTCCTGATACCATTTCCATAGACATTAAATAATAGCTGACACAATATTCTGTTTCTGCTACTGTATGTTAACTCGATTATATCTGATGAAGGCAAGCATTCATTTGAAACTACATTCATGGAAGCATAGATTTGATGTAAGATTTTGACTGACTATAGAACACCTTAGTTTTATGACAGTTGTGTTTATTTTTCTTACTACTGGGATTTTAAGTTATACACTTTCATTATTATTAGGACTCATACCTGTTTCAA
This sequence comes from Hystrix cristata, assembly GCA_004026905.1. NCBI lineage: Eukaryota > Metazoa > Chordata > Mammalia > Rodentia > Hystricidae > Hystrix > Hystrix cristata. The sequence goes on from PVJO010020764.1 coordinate 27,542, forward strand.
GGCTTCTTATTTTTAGCTATAGAACACACACTATGTTTGTATATTTGGTTTAATTTTTAATATGCAACATTGGGAATATGGCTATTATATGAACTAAGTGATGTTGAATATAAATATGTTTGCTAGTGTTTGGATTCACATGTAACAAGGGGCTTAGTAAATATGGTGAACGCTGCTGCCCAGTTTCATCCAACAGAGAGTCAGAGATCTTCATGTAAGAAGCAGTGCTTCAGATGTTAGCAACATTGTGTGACAATTTCATCCTGTTTGGTGCAGTACTTGGTTATGAGCTGAGGTTGAGAAGAGGTGTGATTTAAAGTGTGCTATATTAAAAAAAAATAAAAAAAAATAAAGTGTGCTATAAATCAGGGATCGTGAACAAGGGATTCGCGCACATTTTGTCAATTTCATTGTAGTTGCCAGATCATGTGGCTTCAGATTTCATCTTCTTAAGAAATGTCATCACATGAGTTGAAATGTGGGTCTACAGTCATGATCCTGAGACCCAAGTTTAGAATTTTCAATGGAAATTTCCCGGTTCTCATGCAAAAAAATGTGTCGATCAAGGTTCAACATCAAGGTATCGAGGTGATATTGACTGTGTTTTCTGACCTAGATGAAATTGTGCAGGATAACTTTATACATAAGAACACTACTGTGGACTCTAAATATAAGTGCTTATTGGAGAATTTGAAGAAAGGAATGCATAGAAAACAGCTAGAATGGGCAAATCCTTTTGTCCTCCACCATGACAATGCTCCATGTCCCCATTACTTTTGATGTGGCAAACGACGTCAAATTAAAACCTTATGGTGTGTTCTGATCTACCGTATCCTATGGATCTAGCACCGTGCGACTTCTGGCACTTCCCCAAAGTCAAAATGACCATGAAGGATAAATGTTTTGAATGGATTTGGGTTATCAAATCATCCCAGACAGTGCAACTAATGACACTCATGAAAGAAGACTTTCAGAATGGCTTCGGGAAATAGCAGGAATGGTTGGATAAGTGTTTGAAGTGGGAGGAGTACTTTGGGAGACATTAATGGTAATGTGTCTTTTACTGTAATAAAATTTTAATATAACAATTCACTACACAGTATTTTATGATCACATCACATATGCCTCACATTTTTAAAGCTGGGGTATGTTTCAACACAGAAAATAAGATCTCTACTTCAAATAATGTATCACTTAGTATTACAGCTGATAAAAACCAAAAATTCCGTAGTCAAAATGAAAATGAGTACAAATTTAACTCATGCGTCTACACAGGGTCTGATTTCTCTGCTTGATGCAGTAATCTATGACTACAAAGTTAGTTGTTTAAAACCAATGTATGATCTTACATTTTTGGAGGTTATGAATTAGAGTTAGGCCTTACAAATCTAGAGAGCCGTCAACCTTCTATGCCATATAAAACAATATTGAAATAACTGGCTCCAGCTCCTAAAGTTTCAGGCTGGACTCTTTTTATCTTATCCTGGGGTCAGGGCAAAGGAAGTACTGTAACTTTTTCTTAAAAGAAGCACTATAAAATAATATTTCTTTGCTATTGACTATAGTGTTATGAAAATGTGGAATTGTAATTGTTCAGGATTCATGTGTCTAACATTGATTCTGATTTTTCTATTATTTGCACATTAGTAAATCAGGGAATATATATGTATATCATATCTTATATTATTTCATTTTAACTTACTTCTCAAAGAAAAAGTTACACTGGGGTTAGATTTCTACTCTCAAGGTAGCCACTATAGACATTTTAAATGTGTTCTATCCCAGTGTATGTGAAAAAAAAAAAAAAAAAAATGAATTCTTGCTCCTTTACAATGTAACTATTGCCCCCTAGTGGTTACAGACTATAACTTCAAAGAGAACATTTTTATTGAAGATTACTACTTAATGCTAAAAAAGTCATATCTTTTAAATTTTCTATCTGCAGTAACATACTAAAACTATAAATATGATAAAGAGAATATATCAACCTTTCTGAACTATATTTTAGAAAAGTATCTATACTCTAGAGGCCACTAATAGCTTTTTAAAACCAGCCACGTTTGAAATGAACATGGTATTAATATTTATTGGTTTCATTATGTGTTTTGTCAATGGTTTTACTAAGACTGTGATTATTGGCAGTGAATGGTGAGTCCTCCATAATAGTATATGCAGCTTGTCACTGGGCTAAATGGATGGAGAAACATATGTTAAAATATTGAGTCTGTATTACTACTTTATTTTGGCCTACACCAATGGCCTCATTTTTAAAATTGCCTATGCAACAGTGACTGAAAATTTACCGTGTAGATATATATCTAGCCAAAAGACATTTGTTTAAAATGAAATAATAAGGAAAAAATACTATGTTCAGTATACTAGGCTTTTAATATGAATTTTTAATGTACAGGTGAGTTGAATTTAATACTTCTTAAGCAAATTCCAAAGTATTTAAGAACAGGAAATCTCATCTATGTGTTATTTCTAAGTTCTTTTTGTTTTTTTCTTTTTCTTTCTTTTTTTTTTTTAAGGGGATACACTTCAGATTGAGCCAAAGGCTATTGCACAGAGTTATCGTCTCAGCCCTTTTTATTTTTTAACTTCTTGAGACAGGGTCTAAGTAGTTAAATTTCCAAGGCAGGACTTCAACTTGCAACCTTCCTGCTTCAGACTCCCAGAATGATAAGGCTTGCTCCACCATGCCTTGCTTCCACTATTAATATTTTCAACATCAAATGATAGTATCTGTGGTGGTATGATCATACCACCACACAGCTGGACTGAGTTGGTGTGGTTCTGGGTGCAGAGGATCCACCTGAAGGTTATTGCTGACACAACGTAAAGCAGAATGGGAGAAGAAGATGGCAGTCAGCTAGTTCCCAGGAGAAGCTCTGTTGTGGCTAGTTCTCCCGAAGGGAACTCAGTTGTTCTCTTAGCAGAAGCTCAGGGCCTTGCTGTCATCGGGGATGGCTGCTGTTTGCTTCAGGGGAGCTCTGGTCTTCATCTCCGCTGTGAACATCATATCCTTGTTTCAGTATAGATTTCTTGAGCCTTTTAATGCAGACACAGATGTACATGGGACATTGCTGTGGGCTCCCAGCCCTTGATTGGATCTCTCAGGTCTCCAGTGCATAGAAAGACATTCGGCATGCTTCCTGCATTTGACTTGTGTGTGTGTGTGTGTGTGTGAATGTTGTAACTTGGACTTGTCCTGTATTCAGTCTGCTCTCTTGCAAACCCACTGACTCTAGAAAAGTAACTAATATAGTATCGGACTTCAAGATACATTAAGTATATTTTGTACCTGTACATGATACATCTTGGTTCCCCTCCCCCATCTTCCCCCTTCCCCTCCCCTCTCTTCCATTCACCCACCCCTCCCTATTTGCAACAAGTGTAGTTACACTTTACCATTTTTTCCCCTTTCATCTTACTTTTCTTTTAACCTTCTTCTTTATCCCCCTTGTCCCTATCTAGTTCTCTCTTTTGAATACTATCTCTCTCTTTTTTAAACATAATATCTATTCTATCCCTTTGTCCTTATTTACACTTATGGTTTCTCATATCAGAGAAACAATTCGATGTGTATTAATAAGTGTCTGATTTATTTCACTTAATAGTGTGTTCTCAAGGAACATCCACTTACAAACAAATGACTCTAGTTTATCCTTTTTTATGGTGGTGTAGTACTCCATTGTGTAGAAAAACCACATCTTCTTTAGCCATTCATCAGTTGTTGGGCATTTAGGTTGTTTCCAAGACTTAGCTATTACAAATTGTGCTGCTATGAACATGGTTGTGCATATATCACTGTGATATGATGATTTTAATTCTTCTGGGAAGATAC
>PVJO010020765.1:0-31425 GCA_004026905.1 Hystrix cristata
CTCAGGAGACCCCCCAGGCCCTGCTGCAGAGCAGGGATGCAGCTCTGCTGTGAGACCATCCTCTCTTACTGGCCAGCGCCCATGGCTCCTTGCTGGCTGTGGTCCTGCTGCCCTGACCTTGACTCTGGCAAGCTTGGGGCCACTCACTCTCAGGGAGACAGAGAGAGAGAGACAGAGACTAGCTGGGTCACCACACTGCCTACTGTGCAGGCCATGGACGTCCCTGCAGTCTGATCTGTGTTTTTGCTTATTGGGACAGCTCTCATAATGGGTAAGTGTGACCACAGGCCGCTTGAGAGAGAGGCAGGGATGAGATCATTCAAATAATAGCCACCGTCCTTTCCTCTGACTTCTGACCTCTGACCTGCTGTGATGATGCCTGCTATACAGGCTCTCACAACAGCCCTGCCATTTTGCTTTTACCAGACCTTGTTAGTCAGGGTTCTCCGGAGAAATAGAACCCGGAGGATATATATGTATAAGGATAGATTTGGTTTAAGAAATTAGGTCATATAATTATGGGGGCAGCAAGTCCTACATCCACAAAGCACACTGGAGACTCAGGTCAGAGCTCATGTTGCAGTTTTGAATATGAAATCTACGGGGCAGGCCACGGAGGTGGAAGCATAAGCAGGTCTTGAAGGTGAGTTGCTTCTTCTTTGGGAAAACCTCTCTTTGCTTTTAAAGCCTTTAACTGATTGGACGAGGCTGACAGACATAGGGAGGGAGGAGGGTCATCTGCTTTACTCAAAGTCTACTGATTTAAATGCCAATAACATTTAAAAAATACCCTAATAGCATCATCTCAACAGGTGTTGGGCCAAATAAAAAGGCACCACAGCCTCGCCAAGTTCACACATACAAGCCTGTGTGTCTGAACCTTGGTTTGAGTTTAGCCTGGAAATCTCCCAAGTTACACGTACACATTCAGTGCTGCTAGCCGGAAATGGGAACAGAGTGGCCAGGTCCTTCCCCTGGGCATAGCTGAAGTTTGTGCCTCTAACACAGCTATCAGAGCAAGGTGTGATTAACCCTAGATCAGGAGTATCAGTGATTTCTTATTTTGTCTTTGTGTTTTCAGTAGTTTTCCAAAATTTTAAAGAACATGTATTACTTTTTTATTTAACGTGTTTGTGACAGGGCTATAATTCATGTCTCACTGTTGGGTGGCTTGAACCATCAGCATTACACGCATGACCTCCACATGCATGACTGTACCACTTCTAGCACCAATGGTACAAGCCACCTGCTGGGACAGTCTTGCATGTACCATTGATGGTTAAAGCCGGTGGGAACATGTGAAAGATGTACGAGTTGGCTTTAGCAGTGTGTGTGTGTGTGGGCAAGGCTAGCTGTGGAATAGTTTTCTCTCAGCCTCCAGGTTGAGGGGATCAGGCTGGGCATGTAAGCTGGGCTACCAAGGAGAGTCTCAGTTTGGGTAACCCTCCGTCGCACTGCACTCCTCATGCCCTCCAGTCTCTAGCTGGGAGCCTGAGGACTGCAGGGGAAGTAAAGTTAATTCTGAGTCTGGAACCTGGGGTGTCTGGCTTCACCCCATACAAGCCCCCTTGGGTGGTGGGAGATGACTACTGGGAGATCTGCTTTGGATAGGATCAGGTGTAGAAATCAAACCTGAGCCAGTTTCTACAGAGTTCTGGTACATGTCAGAGGAGTCTGAGCCCTGCAGATTGCTCTGAGGGCGAGCTGCAGACAGAGGTCACTTCAGAGTGTGGGTCCAGCTCTGCTTGGGTAGCCCAGAAGAGGTGCTGTGGGCAGGAGGATAACAATGAGATGAGGTGGAAGGAGGTGCAGGGAAAGCCAGGGGCTGTTCCCGGGGCTGAGAGTGTTGAGGGGTGATGGGAGGCCACGAGGGCTAGAACAGTCAGCGAAGGATCCCGGGGGACCCAAAGGATGGATGCAAATGAGCTTGGGAGAGAACGGAAAGAATGTATTTCTCACTACTCTTCTCCCTGGGAAAGCCCTCACCACACTATTCTTAGAAAAGTGCATATTTAGTGGGGAAGTTAAATCCCACACCATACTCTCAACTTCTGCATTTTCAAATTTTGAGCTTTGTGAGCGCCTTGAAATTGTAGTAATGACAGTTAATGCATATGTAGCCTTGGTCCTTGCTAGGCACAATTCTAATCCCTCTGGGTATACAACTGGCAATCTGTGTCCATGGGTCCTGCGTTCATGGATTCAACCCACTGCAGACCGAAAATATTTGAAAGAAATTGCATCTATACGGAACAGACACAAACATTTTCTTGTCATTATTCCCTAAACAATGTAGTATAACCACTCTTTACATAGCATTACATTGTGTTAGATACTATAAGTAACACAGAGATGATTTAAAGTATACATCAGGATTGCACAGGTTATATACAAATACTATGAAATTCCATATAAGATACCTGAGCATTTGTAGATTTTGGTATCCACGGATGTCCTGGAACCAGTTTCCCTGAGTATCAAGATATGACTCTACTGTATGAACTTATATAATTCTCATAAGACTCTGTTGTTGTGTGTCTTTTAGGGAGGAAGAACCTGAAGCACTGAGAGGTTCGGTAATGAGCCCAGATCACAGAGCTCATCTGTGGTGGATCTGGGAGATGGATCCAATTTGGACCCGGGGGCAGGAGGAGTCTGTGCTCTTACCTGCCATGTTATGGTGCCCTTCCATGGGAAGAGCCACCTGAGATCTGCGGGTCCTTAGAAATACCACTCTTGCAGCCCCAGGGCTTGCCATGAAATGAGAATATCAGCTCTCTTCCCACCAGCCCCTTGCTGATCTCAACCCACCTGAACATCAACCACCTGCCTGCCTTCTGGCTGCTCTTACCTGGTAGCTGTTTGTGAAGGAAGAACTGGAATTTCGCCCCAAAGCTTTTTCTTTTCTTCCCCAGGTTCAAGGGTGATGTGCAGCATTGTAGTAAGATTGGAAGGAAGCACATCTCACCATGATGTGAAAACCCCATCTTTGGGCTCATGGGCCCAATCAGAGAAAGACAATCTCTCAAACTGAGTGCTGGAACATTGATTCAGGGATAATAGGAGGTATTTGTGTGGGGAACTACATCTCCCTGCACAATATGCTGACTTTTTTTTTTTTTTGCAGTTATAAAGAATATTGACAAAGGAGATTCAAATGGTCCCGCATTTCCCTTGGCTTCTTAGGAATAAGGGAAAATTGGTTTTGAACATAGCATAAATACTATTACACGTGTTCCCAAGTATTGATTCTGTGCACTGTCTTACATTGTACGAACATAGTACGGACTTAACAGAAACTGAAGCCGTATCGCCTGCTGAGAATTCTGCCTACTGCACTGCCACTGGGTGACCTTACAATTCCCTCTGCAATGTGGAGCTGGTAATAGTAGCCATCACAGTACAGATGCTTTTCCATTTACAATGTAGTTACATCCTCATAAACCCCTCGCAAGCTGAAAATATTGTACGTAACTTGAAAATGCATTAATATACCTTAGCTTGCTTCACATCATGGCTCAAGACCACAGTGTGCTGGAGAGTGTCGATTGTTTCCCTCTGGCTGACTGTGGGCTGTGGCTCCTGCCTCTGCTCAGTGTGTCAAGAAAGCATAGTATTGCATATCGTTAGCCTAGAAGAAGATCCACATTCAAAATTCAAAGTACGTTTTCCACCAAACGCAAATTGCTTTCGCATCAGTGCAAAGTCGCAAAATCACGAACTATACTAGGTAGGGCTGTTCTGTACCTACCTCGTCGGCTGGCGCTGAGGCTCTCAGGCCTTGTTAATCCAGGCCCACCGGGCAGGTCTGTGCCCAGCCCAGGGTACGCTCCCAGGGACTGGCTCCTGCTGTCACAGGCTTTAAATGGGAAAGAGACTGGAAAGTTGTTTGGGATGCAGGAGGCTACCCTGCTACCCTGCTCCTGATGATGCAGACCAGCAATGATAGTGGTTTTTTATTTTTTTAACAGATGTTTCTTGTGATGGAAGTCTAGAAATAATCAACAAATTAAAATACAAAAGGGAGGGTTTTGCAAGTGACTTTAAAGAACATATAGTTTAATTTCCTTCATTTTAGAGGTGGAAACTGAGGCCCAGAGAGGCAAAGAGCTGGGGCTGAATTCCCTCTAGGTGGGAACTCCGCTCCTTCTCAAGATTAATTTTTCTCTGCATGGCTGTGACCTAATGACAGGTTTGAAGATCACAGAATCAATGGACTGGCAGTTACAAGCCATGTTGGCTAGCTTGGCATTGAGGCTCCAAGATTCACTGCTAGGGAGGGAGAGCAGCCATCACTTTAATAATCAGGCCTGTGGGCCATGTGATTAGTTAAACACAGATTAAAGTTCTCACCATGATTTCTGTCTCGCTGTTGACACCTGGGCCCACAGGCAATAGACATTTCCAGATCATTTTAAATCCCGGTGATGACATTGCAGGAATGGAGACCCCCTGCTCAGTTCCCAGGGAGGGAAAGTGACACCCAGAGAAATATTTGTCTCTTCCCTAGCTAGAGTTAAATTTAAAACCAGAACCAGTATTGCTGACTTCCCAACTAGAGATCAACTACAAGGAAAGGATACTTCTCCTTGGCCAGCCTCCTTCTAGGGATTGCCCCAGTAGCAGTGTTTGTGAAAACTTGCCAGAAAATCCCCCACTTCTGGCCCTCACAAAGAGGGACCCCATGAACACAGGAAAAGGAGACCTGATGCACATCCAGATTAGCAGACTGTAGGTCCAGAGAAGGGAGAGGGACAACTCCCTGGGAAGAGGAAGAGTAGGCTGTTCGTCTTGGAGCCTGGGGTGGCGCCTGGGGTGGCGCCTGGGAGACGAGTGCATCTGTCTGTGCCTCCAGATGTTAAATTTTTAGTTTATTTTTAGTTAATTCAGTTTATTTCTGAATAAATTCAGAAATTGAAAGGAAGCTTTTAGAAAAATTTTAGGCCACGTAGCAGTAGTTTTATGCTTGCAGAACCTAGTAAGAAAAGTGAGAATATGTTTTGTGGAGATCTTTATGGCTCATTTCATTTCCTAGAAATCTACTTTTACATATTTCTCAGAAATACGGATGCACAGTTGACCGGTCCCTTACCCCAGATGAAGCCTGAGAAGCTCTGCTGTATGGGTCTCTTCTCCAGAGACTCTGATGTAGGTTATGGACAAGGACACAGCCTGCACACTGAGGGCCTCTAATCTGCTGGTGATCCTAAGGAGCCGCCAGGACTGGGAGCCAACAGGTCCCGGTCAGCAGCATGGACACTGCTGGGAATTTCTGAGCATGCAAACTCTTGGGCCAATGCAGACTCAATGAACCAGAAACTCTGAGGCTGGAGCATAATAATCAGTGTTTTTAGAAGTCCCTGCGGTCATTTTGATGCAGCTCAAGTTTGAGAACTATTGCCCTAGAATAAGTTCTTGAAGGTCAGGCTCTGTTTTCTGTCCCAGCATCGCTCAGGGCCTGGCCTGACAGCCACTGACAAGCACATCCGCATCCAGGGGACAACTGGACTGATGTGCAGACATGCCCCCTGCCTGTAGCATTGCCTGTGTTTTCTCATTCATTGTTCATCTATTCATTTACTCAGTCTTTCACTGAACTGCAGTTCTCTGAGCTCTTTCTGTCTGCAGATGTAGCTGGGCTGGGATGCAGAGTTAGAGGGAAGAGGCAGACGGACAAGGCGTAGGCATATGGGTGCTCAACATCTTCCTCATCCTGCTTGTAGCTCTGCCTTCTAGTGAGACTCAGCAAGTCAGCCGCTCCTCTTATCTATGAAATAGGAGGAGTTTGGACTAGAGGGGCTCTTAGGGTCCTCAGAGGTAGTGACCAAGGCTTTCAAGGAGTGCCAGTGGCTGAGGCAGAGGCCAGACCCCCAGGCACATGGTGAGTTCTCAGTCATTACTGGGTGAGTGAACGATGGATGGATGGGGGGAATGAATGGATACCAGGAAGAATATACTATGGACAGATGAATCAAGGGACCAGGAAGAAAAGTGTGAACTCTTTCTGTGGGGTGGGAAAAGTAGTGTGTGTGTGTGTGTGTGTGTGTGTGTGTTTTCCTAGGCCTCGGGCAGTGGGGACCCATCAAGTCCTCCCTCTCTGCTGTCCTATGTCCTAGCTGCCCAGCTCTCAGGTGCAGCAAGCATATTATCTCAGCAACTCAGGCAATCAGAGGTTTGGAGAAGCAGCAGGGGCAGGAAAAGCACTCGGAGGTTACCCAGTTCCATTTCCTGTCAGGGCCGGAAGCTCCCTAGGCGAGTCCCCCGTGGTTGGGCACCCAGCTTGTGCCTGGGCAACTCCTCCTCTTCAGGCAACCAGGTCCCACCAGCCTTTGAAGGCTGCCTTCCCTGACCTTTCCAGGCCCCGAAGCCCTGCCCACTCCTGCGCTAGCTCACCCCAGCCCCGGGGCTAAGCCTCACATGCAGCCTCTCTTCTCTCCCTGGCCTGGACTCTGCTTAGCTGCCCCCATTAGCTTGGAAGCTCCCAGTAATTATTTTATGAATTATTTTTAATAGCATGAGAAATACACAAATATACTGTTATTATTGAAAAATTTGAAATAAGCTGGACATGGACCTGTAATCCCAGCTACTCAGGAGGCTGAAGAAGGAGATCATGGGTTTGAGGCCAGTCTGGGAACTTAGCAAGATCCTGTTTTAAAAAAAATCAAAATAAGAGAAACAAACATCTCCCTTTGTCCTCTCAATACCATCTGCCTCCCTGAGAACATCTTTAAAAAAAACAAAAAAACAAAAAACAAAAAACGGGTTCTTGAGTTCCTTTCCATACCTTAAATCTTGCATTTACATTTGAATACATTTCCATTTTTTGTAAAGTTGTTTACATAAATATCATACTCTATTGGTGTTCTGTTCACCAAACAGTACATCTTAGCTTTCTATGTCAACTCCTTTGTACTGTGTCATTTATGTGTGTCATCTGTGTAAGCCATCTATGTCATGGCTCAAATACGGCATATGGTGCCACTTACGTTATCACCTGCCTCGCACTTCAGGCAGGGAAACGCTTCACTTGTCGATGGGTTGTGGCACATTCCCAGGGCTTTGCCACCCAGGACTATGCTGCAGAGGCTGTTTTTACATTTGTTTGTTTCTTTGGGTAACCTGGGCAAGGATTTCTCTGGGGCATAGACTTAGAAGTAGAATTACCGAGTTGGAGGGTACACACATTTTATATTTTCATAGCTGCTGTTATACTGCCCTCCAAATTGCCTGCTTCCTGGTACCTGAGGCTCCCAATATGTTCTATCCCTGTCTGCAGCAGTGATCATCAGTCTTCATTTTGCCAGTTGGATAAGCAGGAGGTGAATCTGCTTCTTGTTCTAATTTGCATTTCTTTGATTACTCGTGAGGTTGGGCATATTTTCATACAGTTTTTGGCCATTTGTAGAGCAAAGACTTGTTACATGAATTAGGTGCTTTGTAAAGGTACTGTTAAAACGGGAGAAGAGGAATGTGGCTCTGGTGAGGCTGTTCTGTGAAGTTTGAGCTGGGGTGAAAGTGCAGAAGGATCATTCTGATCCATGGAATGATCGAGTTACGATCAGAGGCAAGGGAGCCCGTCACGCTGTGGGGTCTCACCCTGGCCAGATGTCTCTCGCTATCGCATCTGTTATTGTCTGAACTTAGGACCCCAACAGATGAGCATAGGGAGGATTATAGCGCTTTTGGCTGCATTTTGTTTCAGTTACTAAGGCTGCATAACAAACTACGCTAAGACATAATGGCGATAAGAATAACAATTACCTATTTTCTCAGATTTCTGAAATTTGAGGAAGGCTTGCAGGGACAGTTCAGCTGTCAGCTGACAGCTCCAGGATTTGTCTTCTGCAACTGGAACATTCAAGAGCCTTGTTCATTCACAGGTCTAAACCTGGGCTAGGATGGCTGGAGCAGCTGGGTATTTCTGGATGGGTATCTCTGTGGTCTCTCTAAGAGGCTTAGTTCAGGCTTCCTTATAGCATGACAAGTTCAGGGAAGTGACACTTTTTACGTGGCAGTTGGCTTTCTTGGGATGCAAAAGTAGAAGCTTCTAGGTTTTAGTGCCTGGACCAAAAGCCCAAGAATGTCCTTGATGCCTTATGCCATTGAGTAAGCCAGTCGTGGTGCTAGGGAAGGGGAAATAGATATCACTTCTTAGAGGATAGCAAAAGAACACGAGGCAAAAGAACACAAGGCCTGGAAACAGTCTACCACACATTGGAAATTCTCCCAGTGCAGCCTGAGATGAAAGAAAATTTATTATAAGAACATGGGACAGCCTCAGGTCAGGAACTGCAGTCAAAGAAAGGTTGGAATGGAAAACCAATAACCCAAGTTGCATCCCCTTGCCTCTTGGAGACACCCCGGCCCGCCTTAGGCCTCTGTCTCCTCTCCTTGGTCACTAACGGAGTGTGTAGTATAGCGAAACTGCTCACCTCATGACTATGAAGCGAAAGAGAGTGGGAAGAAGCTGGGGTCCCACATCCGCCTTCAAGGGCTCCCCCAGTGACCTAGGGACTTCCCACTTGGCTCCAGCCCTTGTAGCTTCTACCACCTCCCTTGACTTTTCCCTTGATTCTGCCGGGTAGCCCCGAGTAGCACCCTCAGCCCCCAATTCCTCAGCTACCCCAAGATTTCTAACTCTCGATTCCAAACTCCAGATGCAACCAGCCTGGACCAGTTTTTCCTCCAAGAAGAGGGTTCTTATGCAGAGTGAGATATGGCTACTGGGGGGGGGTGTCACTGTTATCTTACTATTACTAATAAAGAAATGTGCATGATAGGCAATCATGAAATGAAGTTATTTATAGTAGTAATATTAAACCCTGCCTTAAACATTTTGCATAATCTCATTTAATCTTACAGCTACCACCTGAGTCAGTTTTCTTATTATTCCCCATTTTACAAATGAGGAAATTGAGACTCAGGGAGGTTTGATAAAGCTGAAAAACTAGAACAGGATTTTGAATCCAAACAGCTTGATTCCTGAGGCCACACCTGGGACCACCTGGCTAAAATTAATTAACGCTGTCTTGAATTAATGAATAGGTGCTCATGGAATCCTTCCCAGCTACTACGCTGGTCTGTTTAGTTTCAAGATAAGATGCTGGGGGCATATCCTGGCTTTGCTCATCCACCCACTTCTCCGTCCATCCACTCATCCAGCCAGCTAGCCAGCCAGCCAGCCACTCATCTTTCTTTTTCTACTCCACCCCGAGCATCTATTTACTCATCCCTTCATCCAGTCATTCAGCATTCATTGAGGTTGCCCATGTTCTCACACCACACTAGACCAGGAGCCTTCAGCTAGTGTTTGCCATTATTTTCTTTTTCTGTGGAGAAGGGCGGCAGGAGCCAGAGAGGAGCCTCCGATTTCACTCCAGCTCTACTTTACGCAGGCTGCAGTTTCTTTGGGCCTCAGTGTAGCTGCCTGTCTCTGGTGGGGGAGGGGAGCCTAGTGGTTGCCAGCCCACTCATGCTTACCTGGGGTAAGAGAGTTCTGTCCCCACACTGTTCTGGCACCTGCAAGTGGGGCCTGGGGAGGACCCTTGTTGAAGAGGCGGCACAGGCTTCTTCTGGTGGCCTGTGTGGGAGGTGGCCTTTTGTCGTGTTCAACAAAGAGCTCCTTATTCTGTTCTTTGATGGAAATGTGAGCCTGCTCCCTGCCTCACTCTATTTGTGCTAGTCCCGGGTGGGGGGACTATACTCAGTGTCATAGAAACCAGGCCAAGGAGGGAGGCACTTTGCCCACCCACCACCCCAACCTTCACTCTCACCTGTAGCGGTCAGCCCTGCCCAAAGCCCGTGTGGGCGTGGAGCTGCCCACCTAGGCAGAGACGGGGCCTGGGAGGGGGTCGGGGCTGCCTCTGGTTGCAGCAGGAGTCGTGCCACTTGGGCATGAATAAAGAATTGGTGGAGGATGTAAGGATAGCCTGATCTCACTGCCATGCTCCCTACCCTGTGCCGCCCCGCCCTGCCCTGCTCGGTTCACATTTTACCTCCTGGAAGAATTAGGATGAGGCAGTCAGAAGGGTAAGGAAGAGTAGCAGGTTCAGGGACACATACATGCAGACCTGTATGTGTGTAACCTGCACATGTGCACGTGCACAAATTCTTCCTCAAGTAGGAAGGCTCACCTGTTTCCTCAGCCAGAAACCCCAAGCCAAGCGCCACTGTTCATTCCTTGTCCACCCTCCTGTCCATCTCTCTGTTCTAGGGTGACCTGGTGTTATAGTCTGGACCTGGAATGTCCCCAGGGGCTCATGTGTTGAAGGCTTGGTCCTCAACTGGTGATCCTATTGGGAGGTAGTGGAGTCTTCAGGAAGTGGGGCCTAGTGGGATGAAGTAGGTCACTGGAAGGCATGCTTTTAAAAGCTGTATTTTGTTCTTTCCTCCTGGTTTTCTCTCTCTGCTTCCTGCTACCATGAGGTGAACAGTTTTCCTCTGCCATGCTTTTTTGCTGTGATGTGCCACAGGCTTCAAAACAGTGGTGCCAGTGTATTATAGAGAGCTGACCATGTATTATAGACAGCTAAGTTAGCTGGAGGTTAACAGGGAGTCAGAGAGGGATGGGGCCCTTGAGGGAGTCAGTGCAGAAAGACTATGGCTGGAGGCAAATCTAAAGAGAGCCAGGCTTCCAAATGGAGACCAACAGCCAGGCCTGCAGGCCTCCCTGGAGATAAGCAGCAGCTTGGGATTATACTGTAATTAGCACCACCTGGTCCAGTGAGCCCAGTTAGGTATCAGAGGCACAGGTGGGTGACCAGAACAGCCGGACCCATGTTCTCCTCTCTTCCTGGGAATGACTTTGTTCTTTCTATGATTAGAAGTTATAGCTGAGCTAAAGTTAATGATGCTCACTGTATATCCTTGCAACCTGCCTCGCTTCCCTCTTGGATCAGTAGTAGCTAAGCAAATACACTTGTAACCCTCTAGGTTGATTATAGTTTGACCCACGTTGTAGCCATGTTTTGATTTTGCTGTACAAAATATACTTGGACAAAGAGCCTCTGAAGCAAACCACTTTTAGGACACCTCCTGTCTCTCAGGAGCTTTCTCTCAATAAACCTTTCTCCTCTTAACCTCCTTTGTGTTTGAAATTCATTCTTTAATATTCAGGAGACATGAGCCTGGCACAGCTGACATTTAACAGGTAGGGAGTTATTTTCCCCCATCATACACGTACTGAAACCTCTGAAACTATGAGCCTAAACAAACCTTTCCTCCTCTATGTTAATTTTCGCAGGTATTTTTGTCACAGTGATAGAAAACTGACTAACACATCATCTTGTCTCTGCTCAGAAAGAATCTCTCAGGCCCCTGGTTACTCATCAAGGCAGGAAGATGTGTCCCCAGAGATGTTCATCTCCTAATTCCTGGAATCACCAAACATTAGGTTACACAGCAAAGGGAAGTTGTGGTGCAGATGGGGTTTAGACTGCTGTTTCGGTCCATTTGTGTGGCTGTAACAAACTATTGGATAACTTATAGTAAACGGAAATGTATTCCTCAGAGTTCTGGAAGCTGGGACTCCAAGACCAAGAGCCCATTCAGCGATGAACTTGAGGTTAGCACCCTCACGATCCTCTCTAGGCCCTGCCTCTGAACACTGTGGCGTGAGGATCAAGCCCTCATATATGTGAGGCTTTGAGGAGCATTTCATGTTTAAACCATAACAACTACCTTCTGTGAATTTAAGAGAATGGCACCTACCTCACAGGGGCCGAGGACTAACAGATCACAGACACTAAGTGCCTGACACATACACAGTAGGTGCTTCATAACTGAGGCTCTTACTACTAGGATTCTATCTGCCAACCAGAATTTGAGAGCAAAGTTTGTCCAGTAATTCTCCCTGGACAGATAGTGGGAGCAACTCCATCTGAGCAGGTCCCAGTTCCCCAGGGGTGGGCAGGAGTACAGGATTCTAGAGGGTTCTTCCCTGTGAGCACATGAGAAGAGGGGGAAGCCCTTCTCTGTGACCTCCTAGCTCAGAAGCCCTAAACCAGTGATGGCAAACCTTTTAGAGCTTTCGATGATACAAATAGCCTGCTGGGGCACATTTGTCATAAGTTCACCACCACTGCCCTAAACCAACAACCTGTCTATGCCACTGGATGGGCCAGAGGTTCCTCCTGGCCCCGCTTGAGTCCACTGTGTCTTGCAGCACTGATTATGTGGGTGGTGGGAAGTAGCTTTGCCTGCTGGATTGGGAGTCACAGCTTCTGGGGATGAAGTATGTTGGCCTCTTTGCTCTTTTTTGGGCCTACCATGAGGACACATGGGGCAAGGGGCAAAGTGAGTGGAAGAGGCGGGGAGGAAAGACACTCTGACTTCTTTGCCTTTGTGAGGACACTATGGGTCCTCACGGCTGGCAGCAAGGAGTGGCCATGGGCCTTAGAGCAAGTCATTCTGTCACTGCTGTGTGGACAGGAAGTAGGGCCAGCACATCTGGCCCTTGGCTTTCTATGCCTGAGAAGGTCCCCTGGCTTTTTTCAAATATGTATATATGGTGCCGTAGGGTGGGTAGCAATTGGGTGTCATTGGGTGGACCTGGAGCAGGGGCCTCTGTCTATGGCTTACCACAGGCTCTTCCAGAGCCAGGACTCCTAATGTTGCTTGCCAAAAGGGCCCCTTGTCCCCAAGACAAATGGCTCCAGGGGGCAATCCAGTGGTCTTTCAGGTGGTTTCCCAGCTCCCTAGAAACAGGGCTCAGCCTAGCATCTGTGGATATTTTTAGGTTGCATAATGCAATTCCGCAGTGAATTTGCATAGCCATGTTTTTTTTTCTGAAACCCTGTCACACCGTCCATTCAGGGCCAGCAACTCTTTTGCAATGTAGATCAGTCAAAGGTTTCCTGTTTCCCATATGGTAAACTGAGGCCTACAAGGTTAAGAGTTGGTGTGGGGCCAGTCAGCAAATCAAAGAACTTGAGAACCACCGAGTAGTGCGTAGTGAGTAATCCCTGTAGACGGCCCTCCCTCACAACAGAAGCGCATCTCCTAGGGATGCGTGGAGGCCTAATTATTTGGGTAATTCCTTTTGCCTCCTGTGTGTGCAAGGAGCAGAGCCTGGGCGGCCAGAAGACAGCGAGGGGCTGCATCTTGGAGCAGTGTATTAGCATAACTGAGAGGTGGGCCACAGGCTCATGGCAAGGACCAGGCAGCTCACGCAGCCCGAGAGCCTGAGTTATGCAAATTGCTAGATTTGGTTTTAATTTATCTGCAGATGAATATCCCTCCCCAGAGGTGGAGGAGGGGCACATATTTCTTCTTAATTATTTGGGGCATTATTTCTAAAGCCCTCTGAGCTGAGGCTGGGAACCGAGGGGCTTCCAATTCTCCAGTGAGTCCCTTCCAGACTGCTTTCCACAATCACAAGCCTAATAAGCTTTCCAGGCTGAGCCCCATAGCCTACTCCTGTGCACGACCTCCTCACGCCTCACCTCCTCTTCTCTTTATGACCTGCTGCCTCTTGACTCAGCCAACAGAGATTTGGCAACTAGGCAGGACAGGGCGGGGCAGGAGCCAGCAGCCAGATGCCTGCAGAGGAGCAGGGTCTCCTGTGGGAGCTGCTTCCACTCACTCAGGTCAGCTGGCCTCAGTGTAAGTCAGATGATGTTCTTCCTCTGCTCAAGTGCCCTCAGTGGCTCCCAGATCTCTGAGAGTGAGGCCCTTACAGAGGCCATAGGACTCTGCAAATATGAGTGCACTCACGTATTACCATCCTCCTTCTCCCTCCAGTCTGCTCCCCAGCTCTGCTCTTCCCGGAAACTGGCAGACACTCTCCTGCTCTCCCGTCTCAGGGCCCTTGGACAGGCTGACCCCCGCCCAGAAAGCTCTTCACCAGGTACTAGCTTAGCTAACCTTACTTCTTGCTTCAAACGTCCTCTCACTGAAGACCACCCTGCCACACTGCAGTGGATGCTGGAGGCCCCACCCAGCTCACCTCCCTCCCTGGACTGGCCTTCCTGGAAGGTGGATGCCTGGCTGGGAGACTCCTCTGTCTTCTTTTTCCACGGCTGGGGTGGGCTACAGCCAAATGCTGACTGAGCAGGTTGCTGAGAAGGTGTGATATATGTTTTGCTGTCTTATGATTCTTGAGAGTCTAAGTAAATTGGTGTTTTAATTATGATCGATATGACCACACTTTGACAGCACTAGCTCCATTTTGAGCAGTAACACAAACCACAACTGAACCAAGTGGCTGATAGTCACCTTGACAACTGGCTGACTGACAGCTGCACTGACAAGTCTACATCAGTACGCAAATGAGAGAGAGTTGGTGTTCCGGTTTGTGTTTAGACATCCCTCCAAAACCTCATGTGGTCATAGGTGGGGCTAGATCTAGAGTGTGTGATTGCTAAATTAGTCCACTGCTTGGTTTGGCACAGTTCTGCTGGGAGCAAGGATACGATGCTAGGATTAAGGGTGGGCGTGCTACGCACCCTAAAGCCAGGTAGCCTGGATAAGATAAAAGGGACAGAAAGATGCTCGTTTCCCACTCCCTCTTGCTCCCTTGCTTAGCTTGCTACTTTCTGCCTGTCTGCCCTGCCACACTGCCTTGGATTCAGCTGCTTGCGGATGTAGAAACAGAAAGTTCCATGGTGAGGCCTCAAGGCAGAGCCAGGGCTCAGCTACTTCTGTCTGTCTGTCTGTCCATAGAGAAATGTAGATTCTGGGAGATGCCCTGCTGGCCCTTCCCCCCTGGTGCTCAGATCACTGCATGCACACGGAGCACATGGGCCACTTGTCCTCACTCATCCACCTGTTCCACTTGGCAAATATGTACAACAAGGCCGGAAACTCAGCCTGTCCCTCACTCATTGTGCGACTCGAGGGAAGTTCCTTGACCTCTCTGAGCCTCAGCTCACACATCTGTAAAATGAGGATAATTTTTAATTGCTCTGAACTGTTGTTGAACACGAAGTATGTGCCAGGCACTGTGCTAGGCACTGGGGATCGAGCATCACACATGGACGTCTCTGCTCTCATGGAAGACGTGGATGAAACTTCCATGTAACTCAATCATTACCTGAGCACAAAATGCAATGCTGTGTGCTTCTGTTTGTGAATCACATGGCAGTGGGGAGAAACGGGCCCCTGTCTGCAGAGGGACCTCAGCCCCTCCTCCTTTGCAAACCTGCCCTTTGAACAGAGGGGAGCAAGTACAGCAAGGAGCAGAGACCCAGCCTCAGGACAGCAGCCAGGAACAGCAAAGTTAGGGCCAGAAGCAACTGCAGGAGCCAGCTCGGCTGGATGGCTGTGTACTCGCCTCCGACCTGGCACTTGCCTTCTGAAGAAGCCCAGATTCCTTGGTCTCAGCTTCCTGCCTACTTTAGTTCCTTGGTGTGGCCTGGGAAACTGAGGCCAGGGAAGTGCCCAGGGCTTCTGACCACAGCACTGTGGCTCTCAACACCGACCTCCTGCCATTTTGCTTGGCTGTGGTGGCACACTGGGATGGCCCTCAGGCCTCTCCTGCCCAGAGCTGGAAGTGGGCTGGAGACTTCCTCCTCCGGAGGCGGGGCTGGGGCGGAGAGACCAGGGACCCACGTGTGGCACCTTCCTTTGACCATGTACCCCAGCTGCTCAGCTCCTGTGAGCTTCCTTGGGTTAGAGCCCAGGTTTCCTAACTGCTGGCCAAGGTTCCACTCGGCGTGGTGGCTACCTCACGTTGCTCCTCAGTTACCCCTCGTCTTTCTCTGAGTCTCAGTCCATGAACTGGGTGGTCGGGTCTTCAAAGACTTGTCTACACGAGGAAGCACAGGGCAGGGCAGGCTCTACCCGTGGTGCCTTCCTCCGGAGGACACTGGGGTGCCCGGTGCCTTTCCAGTCCCAGCAGCTTTTCACTCCATTTCCACGCCCACCGTGTGGCGCAGGGATGCAGGGTTATGTGGCTGTCCCTGTGTCAAACAGCCAGGCTCTCGGAAGGACTTCCAGAAGTAGGCTGCCCTTCCTCCCACCTAGAAAAGCTTTCCTGCTCTACGGTTCTGAAGGGAAAATGAGCAGTTCTGCCTTTTGAGGTTTGAACTGAGCACAGTAACTCGAGGGGAGAGGCGGAGCGGGTATTTTCTGGCAGGCAGGATTGACAGTCGATATCTTTCTCAGACGGAGAAGTTATCATTCCAGAGAAAAAATGCGCTGCTTGCTTTCCACCGCATCAGGTAGTCAGCTCCCAGTCTAATCACAGCGGGAAATGGATTTCTCACTTAACTCCAGGACCTGCTCTGCAGCAGGAAGGGCAGCCTCGGCCACCGCATTATTCCCAGGCGGTCTCCTGGTGGGATTGGCCAGCAGCGTTCTCGCCTACCCTCCAGGCTGAGGCCCCTGCTGCTGCCCCCGCTCAGAAAATCTCCCTTCTTCCTGCAAATGTGCACTTCCCTCCATCCAGAGCCTCACACAAGCGTCCTGCCCTTCTTTGCTCCTGGCTCTGCGCTGCCTTGGTCTCCCTGCTGCCCTGCGCTCCCAAGAGGCACCAGGGTCGCTGGCAGCTGGCAGGTGCCGCCCTGCAGCCCTGGCCCACTGCCTCCATCCACCAGCACTGGTGTGCAGCCTTCTGTCCGACTCCTCAGCCCCAGCCCTCTACTGTCTGCCTGGCCTGCCCACCCCAGCCCACATCAGCCACTGCAGGGCACTCTTTGCTCTCCTCTCCTGGTGCTTGACCGGCTGTGCCCTGCCAGAGCAGCCAGCCATGCCCACATCACACCCCCATTCCTGGCACAGGGATTCTGGTCTTTGGGTCTGAGGGAATTTGGGAATTGATCTTCTCTAGACCAGCATCCTACCTCTCCCCTACTCTGCCTGTGCTTGCGCACCCCACAGTGACGGGGTGGGGGCTCTCTCCCTTCCTCTCTGCCTTGCACACAGGCAGGCCCTTTCTCCCTCCCAGCCTCCTCAGCCCTGCCACTGGACAAATGGGCCCTGTCTTCCCTTGCGCTCAGTCCTCATTGCCCTGCCCACAAAAGACTCCAGGGTCCTTCCCCCACACCCCCGTCACACGTCGCATCATAAGTCATGACTAGGGACTGTCTACCATCTCCTGAGACAGCAAGCTGGCTCTGAGATCTTGTCTTTCAAAGCCTCACCAGGCAAGGGTTCTGGGGGCATCTTTTCTGTGCACAGCGGGGATGGCCTGGCACTGCCCAGGTGCCTGGGGAGGGACCTCTCTCATCCTTGCCCAGGTTCCTGCTGTGCTCAGAGGACTCAGGAACCCAGGTTGCTTTCTAGTCTGTTCCACATGGCAAATCTGGAGAATCAGGTGAGCCTTGGAGAACTCTATCTTCTAGAAGTTTCCAGAATGCTCAGCTTCAGGGAACCTGGGAACTGGATGCTCACTCTCTACATCTGGGTTCCGGTCCAGCTATTCCCAGAGTGTGTGCTGTTCTCTTTCGGCTTTGGCCAGGTGGGGTGGGAATGGGTGGTTGGCCCACCTCCTGCACATAGTGTGTGTCCTCAGAGAGCTCAGTGAGGCTGTCTGTGACTGAGGCAGGAGCCCATGGCTGCTGCACATTGCCGACCACCACGGGCCACCCATCCCCAGGCCATCCATCCACCTGTCCCTGCTGGCTTCCTCCTAGATTCATGCTTCGGCTTCCCTCCCATCCTTTCCCATGAACTCCTTGCTCAGCTGCTGTCCTGACCCTCCTTCTCCAGACACTTCCCTCCTTCCCGCGGTCATCCTCGAAGCCTGGAATGTCGTTTTCCTTCTTTAGGGCCAGCCTCAGTGTTCTTTCCCTGCCTCCAGACTGGCTCCCCGACCCCGCCGACCCGCTTGGGGGCTCACCAATTCTCACTGACTGCCTCAGGGGCTCTCCCAGGCCCTGCCATTGTTCCCAGGGTCCTCTCAGCCCCTGCCACCCTCTGAAGTGCACTCTTCCCAGCCCCCACTCTCCTCCTTGGGCCTTCTCCATCCCCACCCGCCTCCTTGTTGCCCCCCAGGCCTCAGTGGCCTCCTGTTAACTCCGACCTTCACAATCCTCGATTGCGTAAGACAAGACAGAAGTAGACGCCGAGTGACCTTTCCAGGACAACAGACTGAGTGTCAGGGTCAGAGCGCAGAGGGTCCATGCACGGAAGTCAGTAAGGCCTGTCCTGGAGCCAGTGGCGTGCAGAGGCCTGTGGGAAAATGAGACAAGGTGTCCACAGAGCCTTGCTGTGCCAGTTAGTCCTGAGGTGGCGGGTGAAGAGTGCTGATGACTTCCTTGGCCCGAGGGAAGGTAAGGGTCTTGCCAAGCATGGCCACAGTCAAGGTCAAGGGACACGCATGGCAGAGAAACAGCATGTACAAAGAGCCTGAGGCAGGGAGGCCCGAGGCACAGCAAAATCAGCATGGTTGCATCGTTTGGGGTAGACACACAGCCTGCCCCCCAGGAAGTTCGGGGTTCACTGTTACCTACCTCTCTTCAAAGTTGAGGCTATTTCCCTCCCCGAACTCCAGCTTCCTCGCTGGAGTTTGATTCCCCTCCTGGGTCTCCATACTCCCTGTGAGTGAAAGCCCAGATCTGGCTCCAGCAGGGCACAGGTAGCTCCTCGCCGACGCTGGGCCCAGGAAAGTGCAGCCACCCGCAGAGGGCGCCGGAGACCCTTCCGACAGGGGTGGGCTGGCTGCCTGTGGGAGTCAGGGAGAAACACATGGCTCCTGGCTGACAAGCAGGACTCCCAGGCAGGCTCGTGGAGAGGCTGAAGCAGGACAAGCAGAGTAAAGTGACCACAGGTGTGCAAAGACCCAGAGACAGCCAGTGGGGAGAGAAAAGAGCAAAGCAGTGAGTGTGTGTGTGTGTGTGTGAGTGTGTGTGTGTGTGTGTATGAGAGAGAAAGAGAGAGAGAGAGCGGTCTATGCATGCATGTGTATGTAGTGCATGTGCATGTAGTACATGTGTGCTATATTGGTGTGTGATCTGTGTATCGTTGGTATACATGTGTGTACGTGTAGTGTGTATGTGTGCTATTGCTTGAGTGTGTGCATGTGCTATGTGCGTGTGGGCGTGGGTGTGATATGTTTATGTGGGTGTGGCATGGTATGTTTGTGTGTAGAGTGTGGTATGGTGTGTGCCTTCACATGTAGGCCGGGAGCGGGCTGAGGAGACAGACAGCTTAGTGAGAAGGGGAGGCCGCCCAGCACAGGGAGCTGTCACTTCTGGGTCTCTGGGGAGTGAGCTGCCTGTCTTGGAAGAGCATGCTGGGGCCCTGGGTCTGCATGGGGGTTGAGGGTGAGACTTGCAGCCACAGAGAGTCAGCAGGGGCTTGTGTGAAGGGTAGATGTCACCCACCAGGGCACCCACAATAGTCACAGTGTGGGGCTCACACGCATGTGAGATGCGGCTTTGAGGCGAAATGAGGCATTGAGGTCACTGTGGACTCAGGACTGGACCTCTGTCAGGCCTCGCCCCGTGCCTTGTCCCAGGCCTGGCATGGCTTCCACTGGGCCCTGGCAGGCATCTGCCTGTCTCAGCCAATCTCAGCAGATGTCTGGATCACCTGAGCCCCCTCCTGCCTGCCTTTCCCTCATTTCTAGGCCCTGGGATGAAGGGCCCTGAGACCCTTCATCCCTCAGCATGGTGCCTCCACGCCCTGGTGATGCATGCTTCCTCAGGGATCCTGGCTCCTCCTATGGGACTTCAGGGTCTAGTTCCCATCGGGCCTCTTCTGAACACCCCGCCTGCCTTTCCCTGCAGCCCAGGCAGCCCGACGCTCCTGTCACCCCGCTGTCCCAGTTCCCAGCCTTGCGAGGCCATAGGCTCACCTGTCTGATCCTGAGGGGCACACAGACTCCACGTATGGTTCCCCTAAAAGCAGAGCCTAAGATGAGGGCTGAGTGGCTTGGCAGGTGGCCCCAGGAGGCAGGGAAGCAAGCATGAGGGAGCAGGAGCCAGTGCCACCGAGATCGCTAGCCAGCTCCCCTCTGGGCAGGAGGCAGCGAGGCTGGGGCGGGCTCTGGGGGAAGGTGGGACGCAGTGGGAAAGCTGGTGTTCAAGGAGCTGCAGCGGAGGTGGCCAAGGTGTGCTGGAGAGCTAGGACTCCAAAGAGGCTGTGGTCCCGCTCTGGTGCCAGGCACGCTCCCCCTTCTCTTTTTGCTTGGGACCTGGTGGCTCCCCCCCAACTCTGTCCTCTCTGCGTACTCTGAGGGCCAGTCTCGCTGCCTACTTGTTGGGTGACACCTGGAGTTCATGCCGTAGGCTGCTTTTCTTGGGCTGGCCAGATTCCACAGTGAACACTTTTCCAGTCTCTGACTGGAGGGCAAGGCGGCTGGAGCGGAGCAGGTGGGAGAGTCTAGGGCTGGGGCCAGGCTCAGGACTCAGCACATAAAACAAACCCTTTCATTTTAAGGCCAGTGCCTGGTGGCCTTCCGTCCTGCACTATTCGGCCTCTCTAAGAACCGTACCTTGGATCCTCGGTGCGGTGGGCTAGGAGCGCAAGGCTCATGGCTTGATGGGCTGGTCTGAGCCCCAGCCTCTTCCCACACAACAGCAAATGGCCCTCCTGCTGTGCGCCTCCTTCATCTCAGCTCTCACCCTGTCAGAAGTAGCTGTTCACATCTCAGAGCCTCCCCACAGGAACCATGTCAATCCCTGCCCGCACCCCTGTAGCTCACCTTGGGGCCTTCTGGGACCTGCTACATCAGCATGTCTGGCTTTCAGAATCGTGTGGCTGCTGTCTTTTCTTCCATCTGTTCTTGCAGGTTCACAGTTTTCAAGCTGTTGTCTTTCATGTGGGGTGTCATTTAAAGGGAGGATATGTTTCAGTTAATTTGGGGGCGGTAAAAATTCACCCCCCAGTCCAAGGGGACCATACTCTTTATTTCTCTTCTCGGGGCCCTGTGGGGTGGCTGGGCTGTGTTACTGGTCAGAACTGGCTGGCTCCTCTCTGCACGCAGGCCAGCCTGGGCTTTTTCACATGCTGTGGTCACAGGGACCTAAGAGCAGCAAGAGAATGAGTAAACTCCCGCACAGCAGCACTTAAAAAAAAAATAGACTTTTTTTTCTTAGAGCAGTTTTAAATTCACATGACATTGAGCAGAAAGTACAGCTCTTTCTCATAAACCCCTCTCCTGCACATGCACAGACGCCCCCGCTAGAGTGGCACATTTGTTAGAGTCAATGAACTACATCGACATATCATTGTCCCCCAACATCCATCATTTACATTAGGGTTCGCTCTTGGTGTTGGACATTCTGTGGGTCTGGATGAATGCACAATGTCACACACCTAGCACTGAAGCCGTACAGAATAGTTTCACTGTCCTAAACATCCTGCGCTCTGCTTATTCATCCCTCCATCCTCCAACCCCTGGTTACTATTGATCGCTCACTACTTCCAGAGTTTTGCCTTTACACAATGTCAAATTATTGGAATCATACAGTTTCTAGCTTTTCCAGATTGGCTTCTTGCATGTAAACTTCCTCATGTATTTTCCTGGCTTGATAGCTCATTTCTTTTGTTCACTAAATATAGTAATCTAATGTCTGGATGTATTACATTTTGCTTATCTATACACTGCTGAAAGAAGTCTTGGATCCTTCTGGAATTTGGAAACCCATAAATAAAGCTGCTATAGACATCCACGTGCAGGTTTTTGTGTAGCATTAATATTCAGCATTAATTTACTCCTTTAGGTAAAGACTGAGACAAGAGAACCTGGTGTCTGAGCACTTTTTGAACTTCTGGATGCATCACTTTTGCTAAAACAAGGCCTGAGGTCAAACCCAGACTGGGAAGGCAGATGTGGTGAAGAGAAGTCTCACCTCTGGATGAGATGAGTAGCAAGGTCACAATGCAAAGACCCACTGGGAATGGAAGAATTTATGACCATTTTTTCAGTGGGCTTTACTTGGGTGCATGCTTTATGAATTCTTGATGTTTTGCTGAACATATCAAGTTGCTTGATTGGAAAGAATGAAAAAGGCCACTGGATTAGGTGGCTTCAGAAACTTCTTAGCTCCAAGGGCCAAGCTGCAAGAAGCTTGTAACAGTAAGTTTCACATATTCTATTTATTACACAAACATTTATTGGGTGCTATTATGTACTAGGCACTAGAGCTGCAGCTGTGAAGCAGAGAGATGAGTTTTCAGCTCAGTTAGTTTCTGTTTCAGTGAGGAGTTGAGGCGAGAGACAGAAAATAGAATGCAAGATGTACTCCTTACTGCCTGGCTGCTCAGCATGTGGTCCTGGGGCCAGCAGCATCTACAGCCTTGGGAACTGGCTGAGAATGCAGCATCTCAGCCTTGCTGGATCAGACCCACAGGATCAGGATCCGCAGCTTAACAAGATTCACAGGCACATTGGTCTGCAAAGCCTTGATCTTCTGCGCTGGGACCACAGAGAGGCTGTACCTGTGCAAGGGTTTCCAGGCTCACTAGGTGGGCCACTTTATGATTTTTCCATCTGGTGGGGCCTGAAAGAACTACAGGAGGTGAAAGGGGGCTGGAGCCAACCTCTTTCTCCTGACGGCGCCTTCCTGCTTGTTATGTCGGCCCTGCACTGCCCTCTGGTGGCCATAGGTAGCCACTGCTGCCTCGCATTGCACATCTGCGGCAGGACGCAGGGTCAGACTCTTGCGGACGGACGGTGGAGGGAGGGCTGGCTTGTTAGTGGCTTGTGATGTGGGCTCGAGGTCATCTAAGCGCATGACGGTAGTAGTTTGGAAAATACTGGGTTTTGGTGGCTATAGTGATAGTGGATTTTGTATTTTATTACTTTCTCCTTCACTTCCTCTACGCCCTTCTTACTGATTACATTTTTGGGGGGATATACTTCATTATTGATTTTTAAATTGTAAAGTATATATAATAAAATTTGTCATTTCAGTAAGTTTTAATTGTACTGTTTAGTGGTATTAATTGTGCTTGCAATGTGATGCAGCTGTCATCTGTGTTTTTCCCAGTACTGTTTCCTTGCCCCTGTGGGTCCCCGTACTCATCGAACAAGACTCGCCTGTTCCAGGTCCCCTCCCTGCAGCTCCTGGAAGCCACTCATCTGCTTTCTGACTCTGAATTTGTGTGTTGTGGAGATTTCCTGTCTGTGGAACTGGGTGGTGCTTTCCTTCTGGGTGGGGCTGATTTTTATCATAATGTTCTCCAGGTTCTTGTAGTCCAGGCTCCTTGTTTTGGGAAGAGCACCCTCTTCCTCGGCTTCCTGGGGGCTGCATGCTCACCATCCTGATCCTCGCTTTGCTTTCTCTCAGTCTCTCTCAGCAGCCTCCTTCCTGTCTGACTTCAGCGTGTGGTGTTGTCTATACTTGGCCCTGTGCGTTCTCAGCCACCCGTTGACTGCTCCCAGAGTCATCTCCAGCCCTGAAGTGTCTTCCGGGTCCTGACACGCACACCTGAGCCTTGGAGTCACTCTTGACTCCTCGCCACCCACAACACCTACACCATTAGCAAACAGCTGGCTCCACCTACAGGTGATCTCAGACTAGCCACCTCTGAGCCCTCCACAGCTCCCACCTGGTTAGCACCGTGTTAGCTGCTTGGACACCCCTCCCCCGCTCTGCTAGTTTGCCTGCCTTGTCTTCTAGGTTAGCCTCAGCTGGTGGCGTGATGAGCAGTTCTCTAAAACACATAGACTCCACCACTCCATTCCCTTCTTAGTGCGCTTGAGGCCGAAGCTATCACCCTCCATGGGAACTGCCTCAGCTGCCCTCTTTGACACTAGGTCGTCTCTTCTTCACTTGACAGCCACTTTCTTACTGATCCTTGAGCCATCATCCCCACCGCCAGCCCTTGCTTTTGGATTCCTACTGCCGGATTCTCCTCCCGAAGATCTTTGAGTACCGGGAAGCTGCTCACCCAGGCTGCTCCTAGAAGGTGCTAGTTAATCTTGATTGCCAACTTGGCTGGCTTGAAAGACGCTTCTATTAGTAAAGCCTGCTTCTGGGTGTGTCTGGGTAGGTCATAGGTTGTGATCTTGGGGATTACCAGGTGTGATCAAAATATACAGGGAACAACTTTAAAAATTCCCTCAAAAGACCCCCCTACCCAGAACATACTTATCCCATGGCTCTTGACACTTCCTGAAGTAATCCTGGAAATCTTTCTTGCTGAATACCTTTACAAGGTGTGATAACAAATTCAGTGAATGGTGCTCCCAAGTGCCATCCCATGGAAAATTGGGCTTGTAAAAACACTAAGGTGTGTCCTTATCCACCTAAGCTCTTCATCTGCTCTTTGCTTCCTGGCTGCCACGAGGTGAGCAGCTGTCCATCACCATGCTGTTCTACTGCCCTGCTTCTCCCTGGGAGCCACATAAAACCAGGCACTGAACTTTCTGAAGCCATCAGCCAAATCAAACCTCTCCTCCTTTCAGTTATGCATGTCAGGTATTCTGTCCCAGCAACGAAAGCAGACTAAGCATATTGTCCTACTCAGCCCCGCACCCACCGTGTCTCCAGTCTCTATCCACCTGAAGTCCTTTCTTGTCATCTTGTGTTTATCTAAATCTTCTATCTAGTTGAGTGTGCTTGTCTTCTCTGCTGGAGTGTGAGCTCCACGGGACAGGACCCCTTCACCATGGGACACCCAGAACCCACAGGAGGGCCTGGTCCTCAGCGTGTGCTCTTGGGATGGTGGCAGGAGTGAATGAAACGAGGGTGCTGAGCAATGCTCTGACCTGGCCTGCTCCAGGCGGCCCTGCCTGTGAAGAAGTTAGGCCCCAGTGCCCAAGGTCAGGTCAGGAATCATCAGTTCCCATCTTGGTCCTGCTCTGAGTAGACCAGAGGCCACCTTCCAGCCCCGGAAGTGCTCAGTCTCCTCCGCTGTAGAAAGGGGCAGAGTCGTTGCCTCCCGATCCCTGTGCATTTGCTCTCTGTGAGCTGGAGTGGGGACAGTGCTGCAGGTGGCAGGTGATGTTGGTCTGTGGGCCTTGGCAGGGGGTAGGAGATCCCCAGCAGCCTGCGTCTTTCTGTGAGAAGTGAGTCCCCCATCTCAACAGTAAAGAAGAAGCTGAACCATGAATTTTCAAAGGAAAGTGAGGTGAATGTGGGCTGCAGCAATCCAGGAGGCTTCCAGAAGGAGGTGAGCCAGAGGCTGGTGGGCCAGGGGCGGGGCAGGGACAGGGCAGCCACAGGCAGCTGTGCAGCCAGAGGTGGGACTGAGTGGAGGGGAGCTAGGAGGAGGGTGGAGGGAGAAGTTCAGCAAGGTGGGCGGTAGGCTTGGATACTGTCCTGGGGATGGGAGGCTGAGAAGGCTGGTAGTAGGCAGTGGTGGCATGGGAGGGGCCTGTGGTGCCTGCCTCCCTCCAGTTCACACACATACTGCATGGCGGGGACCAGTCATAGCACCGGGCTCCTGTCTCAGCCATCTCTTCAGCTCCCACAGGCTCTGTCCCTGTAGTCTGAAGTTATGATCTTGAGGAAGACTTCACAGGCCGAGAGCAGCTGGTAGATGGTGGGGCCGGTGCGGATGTCAGATTCAGCAGTTGGCTGTCTACTCCTGTTCTGGGGACAGCGTTGGGAGGTGTGGGGAGGCAGACGGGGGCGACTCCAAGCCCTGCCTTCCCCAGGACTCGCAGGCTTAGGAAGGCGTGCAGAGGAGGCCCACGCTGCCTTTGCCTCCCCGCCCAGAGCAGGGAGGGCGGATTCACATCTGGGGCTGGGACAGTGAGGCTGGGGCAGGTGCAGCCTGGCACACCTCCCAGACCCCCTGGAACCCCAGAGTACTAGTGAGGCCCTGGTAGTGTAAGTCCTGGCCTTCCGGACAGTGTCAGGACTGACTTCTGGGTCGAAGCTGGTTTATTTCCTGTGAGGTTCTGACTCTGGACTCGCTCAGTGGGGAAGCACCGTGGGGCTGGAGCCAGATGAAGGCTGAGAAGTGGGCCTCACTAGAACTCACCACCATTCTCGAAGGTGAAGGATGCGGCAATGAGTTAGAGGAACTGGCAACACTAAGCGAACACTCTCGAATCCCTGCATCCTCCTTCTGCCTTCTCCCTTAACACCCACCTGCCCATCTGCCAAGGCTTCAGGATGTCTTAGATTTCTCTGGGAGCACCAAGCTTCCTTTCCCGTGTTCCTGTGGGCGTTCCTTGATGTACTTTTCCTGATGCTGATTACACTGTTAGGTAAAATTTTTGGAGTGCCCGAGGTACCCTTAGGGTTGGACAGTGCATACCCTGTCCAGCTGTGCTTTGCAGGCCCCTCACCTAAGCCTTAGTCTTGCTGTTGCTACTGCCATCTGGTCTGGGCTGGCCACCCCTCTCTCTCTCTCCCACGCTGAGCCTCAGTCTCCCCTGGGGTGCACTGAAGAATTTGGGAGTTAATCTGGGAGATTAACTCTACTGGGTCACTCAGTTCTAATGCCCTACAGCAAGGATTTGTACACTGAACTCTGTAGTTTGGCTTGGGGTATTCAAGAACTTTCTCACTCTGTACCTCCCCCCCGGAAATGCTGGGAATCAAACTCAGGGCCTCAGACATGTTTAGTCAAGTCTATTTTCTGTTTTAAAAAAAAAAAAGTGTGTGTGTGTGTGTGTGTGGATTTTCATCACATTTCCAGAGGGATTCAAGAGCCCAAGAAGGCTGCAAAGCCCACTTTCACGCCTCTCAGCAGAGGAGACACACAGCAGTGAAAGAACAGGCGGTGTTCTTAGGAGCCTTCTTCCATCTTTTCCCAGCATGGGCCTGGGAGTCCTCCAGTTCTGGGATCATCCTCCCCACTCCACACGTGAAGAAACTGAGGCCGATGGGCAGAGACCTGAGCCCAGTTCTTTGGTCTCCGAGGCCAGGGCGCTGGACTCATCCACGGCCGCCTGCAGAGGTCCTGGGGTTGCCAGGCTGACGTTCAGGACGGGGGGGGGTGCCTCTACATCCTGCTTGGGACACAGACTCACAGCTCTTCCTGAACCTTGTAACACCCTCTGCCCTCGCCCTGAGCCCACCTGGACTCCTGCCATGAGCCACTCACCTGCAGTGAAGGTCTGCAAGCGGTTTTCCAGGTTAAATTTTAGGATTTTGTTTTCTGTCATAGTGCCCAAGTGGAAGCCACGGTAGGTGGCCAGCTAGTCTTTGGGGTTGAATGCTTTCTCATAGTCCTCTCCCCCTGCATATAGTCTGCTCCTCTCCCAGGTATGCCCACACCTTCCTCCCAGCTACTTCCCAAAGGGAGTTTTGTATCCGTCTTGGCCTGCCTTCCTCTCTGGGAGGGCCTCAGATCCAAGCACAGGAAGCCAGAGCTGTGGGGCTGAATTTTTTGGCTGGAGTTTATCTACTTGATAAATTGTCAAGAACACGAGAATGGAACAGGGTCACCAGTGCTGTCCCGTTGGCGTTTTTGGCCCTGTTCCAGGGAGGTGGGACTTTGGGTATGCTTGCTGCTGTGAGTGGAGAGGGGGAAAATTAGAGAGACAGAGGAACGAAGTGGTAGAGACAGAGACAAAGAGAGACACTTCACTCTTGGAGTTTGCCAGAAAACAAGAATCAGAGCAGAAAGGCCCCTTGGGCTGGGGAAACAGGATCCAGAGATGGTTGATATTTTACAGACCAGGGTCAGTGAGTTTGCCCTTAAGAACAGATCGTCCTTAACTGAATTTGATCTTGTTCATTTTATCCACTTGCTTAGTCAGTCTTTTTTTCATTGTTTTGTTTATTTTTAAACTTTTTTTGTTTGTACATATTTGTCATACATATCGATCATATGCATCACAGGGAATTTGTAACTGTACAGAATACATCTCGAATCTTTTCTCTCCCCACCAACCCTTTTTCTCCTCCCCATTTAGAAAATCTTTGTTTCCATTTTTCCTCTTCTATTCTCCCTACTCCTGGTTCTCCTTTGTATTTGAACATGTTCTTCCCATTTCTCAACATCTATGCTCCATTATACTCCTTATTTAGCCTTTGGGTTTCTCACACAAGACAGACAATGTGATATTTAAAGTTGTGTATGGATCAGTCTTTTCTTTTAGATTAGTGCAGGAGTAAATTTAGGCAGGGTCCCTGAAAATCATAGGAAGCCTCATATTTGGACAAACTATTTAAAAGTGTGGCTGTACATGATAAGGACATGTCAGAGCACTGCACTGAGGTTGCTCAGAGACACACACACACACACACACACACACATACACACACACACACACGTAAAACTGGGGAAACCTGAAATAATATCAGTAACGAGTATCAACATTAATCTTGCACTATTGATCTTGCACTATTGCTTTTGAAGATGTCACCACTGAAGGAGGCTGTGTAAGCACATATTCTCTCTCGCAATTTACAGGGCACTTTTGAACTTCCTGACAGAGTACGTGGTGTGATGGAAAAGCATAGTGAACATTTGCATTTTATTACAGTAAAAGACATATTGCCATTGATCCTCCTCATAAAATCCCTCCTCACTTGGAACACACTTGCCCCATAGTTCTTGCCACTTTCTAAAGCAGTTCTGGAGCTCCTCTTTCAAGTCTTTGGTTTCTGTCCTGGCTGCTTTGCTGTCCTGAATTAATTTAAAATGTTTACTTTTCATCATCATTTTGACTTCTGGGAAGAGCCAGAAGTTCTTGGAAGAGCCAGATGTTAGATCAGTGAAAAAAGTGGATGAGGACACACTGTCCTGTTTTTACGAGTCTGCCTTTCACTCGGATGGCACCTGGCAGCAGCATTCACCATGTATTTTTTTGTCACATCTTGCAAAGACACTCAGGAAAGAAGATTCCCAGAACTGCCTCAGAGAGTGTCAAGAACAATGAGATAACTGTGTTCAAAGTGGAGGGAGTATTTTGAGGCAATGTGCCTTGTACTGTAGTACATTTTTAAAATTTAAACATTCATCATACATTTTAATCACACTTCTTACAACTGCATGGGCACCTACAGTAGTATCCAAATAAAACTTCCCCCCCAAAGCATTGCCAAATTCTCCTTACAAAGTTCACCTTAGAGTAAAGAGATTGCAGGCTGCAAACTAGTGTGTTTTGCAAGGGCAGATCTGGGCCTGAGCTGGTGAAAAGCTGCCCCTCTGCGCCCTCCCGCCTGCAGATGCAAGAGTAGTGCCAAGGAAGACACCCTGGATAGAAATCTCTAACATTCACTGAGGCTCTCCTACGTACCAGGGGCTTCCTGCCCTCTTCAAGACAATTTGCAAAGTAGATGCCGGTGAGCCCTCCTAGTACCTAGGAGGGGCTGTGCCGTGCTCGGATGGCCCTGGCAGCAATGATGGGGACCAGATCTAAACACAACCGGTGCCCAAAACTGGAACACAGATGGACGCAAGCCCCATCATCTGCCCATCAAAGCCCACCGCTCTCCCACCCGGCTCTCTTTGTTCCGCATCACTGCTGCGCAAAGGCTTGTGGGCCCAGGGATGCCCAGGGGACCCAGGGATGGTGCAGATCTGTCCCAAGGTTCTCCCTCCCCAGATAGTGTGAGGCCACTGGTCAGGAGGACCCCTGACTCCTACCACCCAGAACCAAACACGCTCACCATTTAGGTTCAGGGTTTCAAGTTTGTGGGAAAACATTGTCACAGAGTACACACTTTAATCCACCTTTCATCATAATTCTCCTACTTTCATTGTGTTAAATGTATATTTTCCCTATTTACGAAATTCATACAACTTGGACCAGGGGTATCTCCATTCCATGAAGAAAGTGTCAATTCTATGCTAAGTGGTGAGAGGACAGCGCCTGTCTAGTTGAGCCCTGCTCAATTCATGAAAAATGAATTGCGTGTTGGACTCCAATAGACATTAATTGTAATGGATGAAAATGGCTCTTGACATTGAGTGTATGGTGTCCGTCCGAGAGTTTCTTGTGTCGCCATCCACCGCTGGGCACTAGCTTCTGGAAACTGTGCAGAGCTGTCATCTCCCCGCGCCTGTCCGTGCCCGCCTGCTTGATTCCTCCAGCGCCAAGTCAGCGTCACCTCTCCACAGCAGGCACAGGCTCGGGAAATGCCAGATCAGGGTGGCTGTTCAAGTGAGGTTCACTTCATTCCTCCCCTGGCGGTCGGCAGATGAAAGACTCACAGGTTTCCATTATTGCAAATAATGTAATCAATATTGTGGTGCAGGAACTTTTTGCTGAAATTGGATTTTGGTTTCAGGTTGGATACCTTTCCTGAACATGGGATTACCGGGCCAAAGTCTGAAAACTTTTCCTGTAACTACTTTGGGCAAAAAATTCAAGAAAAGAATTGTCAGATTATTTCCCCAAATAGAAAACAAAGGTTTTTTTTTCTTTTCCTTTTTTAGGATAAATATTTGCTTTTTTTCTAATGAAATATGAAGTGATGTGCTAGGATAAGATCAGTCTGTTACTTTTTCTCTTTGCATATTTTTCTCTCGCAGTTTAGAAACTGCTCTCCTGCCAGAGACATGAGGACTCTGCAGTGGTGATGGCAGCTGCGATGGCTTGTTAAAGACACTGAGGCTCCATGTGGGGCTTTGGTGTGAGGCGAGGTTGGCAACACACCAGAGGTCGTATTTCAACTCTGTGTTTGTATTTCCAACTTTCCTCTTCTGGGCTGGTTTCTTCACCCCACAAAGTCAACAGGGAAGTAGGTAACAGAGGTCTCCCAGAGCGTGGTGTCCTGAGATGGCTGTTTTCTTAGAGCAGGGCATTGATCATTTTTCATATCTGGTTGACTTGTCAGGTGCCTCATTTTCTTGGTAGGTAGCTTGATATTTGTTCATTTGCAGAAAATCATGGCAGAAGTGCCCTTGGACAGAAATTTTTTTGAGGCATGAAAAAATCACATTGTAGAAAGATGTCTCAAGTGGTGCACGCATTCTTCAAATGGACTGAAGCTGTTTGGGCTGAACAGAACGGTGTCATTTTGTTGAAGGCACACAGGAGGACAGTGCTCCTCTCCTGGCAGTTTTGCCTCCCATGAGACAAATGTCAATACCTGGGGACATGTTTGTTTGCCCCCGCTGTGAACTGGGATCCCCTGGAATTTGGTGGGTAGATGCTGGGGTTGCTAAAACATCCCATAATGCACAGCTCAGGATCCACATCCCCCCAAAGAATTGTCTGGTCCAAAGCGTCAGTATCTCTACCTCAGGTTGAAGAGTGCTGGTGCACTGCTTTGTTTTTTTTTTTTTTTTTTTTTTTTTTCCGCGTCAGTATCTCTAAAGCTGATACTTTCTTTTTAGAATATATCCTAAGAGACTCGCTTTGGGTAGATTATCCTAGTGCCCTAGTGAGGAGCTTCTGGCCGGGCTGGAGTCAGACGTGGGCTGGGATGGAGAAGGGAGATGCGGGTGGGTGAGGAAGGCAGGGTGCAGCCGGAGAGTGGAGCCCAGGGGAGGAACTTGGGTTCAGTCCTCTGGGCAGCAGGAGGTGCTGTGGGCCTTGAGCTGGGGACGGTGTCTCCTGTCCCCCAAGGGCATCCAGCAGCAGCAGGATGCATGGTCCTGGACAGATGATCTCCCTCAATTCTTCGTGGACTGCCTTGATGCCCCTATCCACTGCAGGGGCTCTGGGTACCCCCTGGG